>QLOR01000885.1:0-17275 GCA_003313825.1 Sarcodon aspratus
GACCATAGCGCATCTGCCGGAAATACACAGCCCGACGCGAATCGAAATCAACCTCGGGGTCAATTTCTAAATTGTGTGATATAACAATGATGGTCATCATCAGCACAGAAATTAGAATTAACGTCAGACCACGTACCGTTGACCCTGGGTAAAGGATGCATAATTATCATATCCACTTTTGCCCGTGATAGCACGGCATGATCCACACGATACAGATCCTTCACCTTCTCCCACTCTTCTATACTGCTGAATCGTTCTTTCTGCATCCTGGTCACATACAACACGTCTGTATCTTGCAAAACCTCGTCAAGAGATTCACACTGATGCACCGATGTCCCGGCCTTGCGTGCAGCGGATACAATGTTTGCAGGCATGGCCAGAGAAGATGGAGACACAAAGTTGAGCCGAACGGAATACATCATACACAGCAGGGTGATTAAACTATGCACTGTGCGTCCATTTTTGAGATCACCCAAGACCGTTATCGATCGTCCGTTCACGGTGCCAAGTTCAGAACGAATTGTATACACATCCAGAAGTGCCTAATACGAAACATGAGCATATATCACAATATTTTTGGTAAAGATGCACCACAAACCTGTGTAGGATGTTCGCCGATACCATCACCAGCGTTCAAAACCGGTACAGAAGAAAACTTGGCAGCTAGTTGCGAGCTTCCGATGTCGGGGTGGCGAAGGACGATCGCATCTGCATAACATCCGACGGTCCTAATGGTATCAGGTAAACTCTCCCCTTTTTGCACAGAGGAAGAGTCCACCGTCACTTGTATGACTTGGCCGCCGCACCGTTTCATAGCCGCATCAAAAGAAGAGCTCGTCCGTGTGGATGGTTCGTAGAACAACGTGCACAAGACTTTGCCTTTCAAAATGTCCAAGGTGCCGTTCCTTTCTACCTGCAGTTGCATCTCGTGCGCAAAAGAAAACAATTGGTGAATATCGCGATTGCCGAACTGTTTGACAGACAATATATGTCGACGGTGGAATGCCGGGTGGTACCATTGCCCTGAAGCATCTGAGGCCCCAGGCAAACCCATCCCAAGACTCGGTGAAGCTGATACATGGCGTTGAATTGGCCCGTCATTAACTCGAACATTCGCAGCGGAAGTACCGTGATCAGGCCTTACTCTGCCAGAAATCGACTTGGGCCTTTCCACTGGAACGTGAGTTATCGTGACGCCAGAAATACCTCTTCCTAATGGGGGAGTAACAAGCACTCCATCAAGAAACGCCGTCTGTTCGTGTATTAAAACACGGTTCACAGCAGCCTTAACAAGGCTTCCTTCCATCGGCGACCAGCAAGTAACTCCTGAGGAGAATGGTGACTTCCTGCCAACAACAACCTCTACATGTGTGTGCACTTTTTCCGGCAAGCTAAAGATACGTATTGGGTTATCATGCAACCGTTGTTGGATATCCCCGAGAGTCAGTCTTCCGTCGACCACCGCAGTCAGGAGAAGGGGTAAGGCCTCCTGAACCCCAGACCAGGACGATGCCTTCTTATTTTGCTCTAGGGACCAGAGGTACGGGACGCCACCAATTGAAAACGCATCTATAATTTCCAGGTTCTTCCAGAGCACTTCTTGATCCTCCACAGAAGGTAAATAGCTCGTTTGAGGAAATTGGCTGCTATTGAAGAACAGGGTGTAGACGCATACATCACAGGTCACTTTGAGATTCTTGGACTTGCTCAGAGATATGAGCAGAATATCCTCCTTCGTCTGGACGTCGGTGACATGGAGACTGCGATTATGAAGACTCGCAAGCAAAAGGACAGAGGCTAAGTCCGATCCCTTAGCGTCGGTCACGATGAGTTTGTCTGTCGGCCAGGAAGCAAAATGGGATGCTACGACAGAGACTCGCGTTGCAATATTATCATAACGGAACGGGATGAATAAGAATTTCGTGTCATCCTGCATCTCTTCAACGAAAGAGGTGACATTATCGGCCGATGCTGTCACGCCAAGCGCAAAATTACAGTGAGCTTGACCAGTTATGTTGATGAGCGCTTGGTCAAGAGAAGCTCGATCGTCAATTTTGTTGTTATGACCTACAGGGATAACGATCGAAGTCGTGAACCCAGAGCTGATAGCGGCCTTGGTAGACTCCACGAAGTCTGTGTTATCCGTCAGTGTGAGTCCTGGGACGAATGCTGCAATGTTGACGAAGCCCGGGAATGTATGAGTAGTATGCGATGTTTTGTAGTCCACCGAAGAGACTTCAAGAGGTAGCCTACGAACTAAAGCCTCTGCCAACAGCTTCGCGACCTTGACGTTGGTTATCAATGGGACTGCGAAATCGACCGCAAGCCGCCGAGTCTGATATCCTTTGCTTGCGTATGTAGCTGGCCGTCGATAGTGGTTCTTAGACGGTAGATTGATATACATGTCGATCATGTTATTAGCCAGGTGCTGCGTCAAAGAATACTCTGATTTTTGTTTGTCATTGATGTCGTCTCCCAAGCTTTCCAAATACTGGGTTCCGTTTAATACAAGAGGCAACCAAGAATTCACAAGTCAACTGACCTTGCATGGCACATTGTGCTCAGTCAAGAAGTCCGCGGTACCCGAAGTAGCAAAAATATTATATCCCGCAGAATGTAGTTTCTGGACTGAAGGCAGAATCTCGAGCTTCTCCTTGAATCCGCCGATAGAAAACAGGATGTTCTTCTTGGGTAGATTGATACCTGTCGAGATAAGGGCCTTGACATATGCTTCGTACTTGTCCCTGCCGAAACAAGCAACCTCCCCTGTCGACGCCATCTCGACTCCAAGGATGGGATCTGCCCCAGAGAGACGGCTGAAACTGAACTGAGGTACTTTTACTCCTACATAATCCGGGGGGAGGTCTAATGACGGGTATGGCTCTATGGGGAGGTCCAACATAACCTTGGTTGCCATCTCGATTGCATCCACTCCAGTGGTTTTAGACACAAAAGGGAACGAGCGGGCAGCACGGAGATTGCATTCGATCACTTTGATTTCGTTGTTCTTGGCGATGAATTGAATATTAAAAGGACCGGTCACGTTCAACGCGTTCCCGATCTTGGTCGTCGCGGCGACAATTTGACGAACCGTCTCCGGGTCTAAATCCTGAGGAGGGTGGATCAGAGTCGCATCTCCAGAGTGCACCCCAGCATTCTCTACATGTTCCGAGATATAGTGCATGACTAGTTTTCCATCCTTGGCTATGGCATCCACCTCGATCTCTTTGGCTTGCTCGATGTATTTTGTGATCACGACGGGGTGCTCTCGAGACACTCCTGTTGCTTGTGTCAAATAGTCCGATAAATCATCGCGACTAAACACGACATTCATGGCGGCTCCAGATAGGACATAGGAAGGTCGAACCAGTACTGGGTAACCAACTGCATCACAGAAGGTTTGTGCTGCCTCGAAACTCGACAACTCTTTCCACTTGGGCTGGTCGACACCGATCTCGTCTAGAAGACGAGAAAACTTGTACCGGTTCTCTGCGGTGTCAATCATCTCCGGAGATGTACCGTATATTTTTACATTCTGACGATAGAGAGGAAGGGCAATGTTGTTCGGAGTTTGGCCACCCATTGATAATATCGCACCGCGCGAGTGTTCTGCATCATAGATGTCCAGGATTGTCTCCAAGCTGATGTTCTCGAAATAAAGTCGATCGGCCTCGTCGTAATCAGTACTAACCGTCTCGGGATTGTAATTTACCATGATGGTGGGCAGGCCACAATCGCGCAAAGTTCTGATCGCCCGTACCGCGCACCAATCGAACTCCACTGAAGACCCAATCCGATAAACTCCAGAACCAAGGACCATAACACCTCTGTCTTCGAACGTGACATCGTGCTCGATTGCGTTATAAGTAGTATACAGGTAGTTGGTGTATGCGGGGAATTCCGCGGCTACCGTGTCGATCTGCTTGACGAAAGGAAAAATGTTAACTTCCTGTCGGAGGCGGCGGACAGCGAGTTCTGTGGAACCCATGCATGTTGCAAGTTGACGATCAGAGAATCCTAGTTGCTTAGCTCTCCGGAGTAAGGACTTGCTGATACTGGAGACGTTGCAACTTCTACAAGGATAATCAGGTCCATTCTCGGTCGTGATACCGGCACAAGTCTCTTACGTCAGCTGTTCTTCCATCTTGTGGATATTCTGTAGTTTTTGTAAGAACCATTTGTCGATGTTCGTCATTTGCCAGATCTTCTCCACACTGTGTCCGCGATAGAAGGCAGCAGCAATGGCAAATATCCGCTTATCCGTTGGGTTAGTCAACTCGGTATCAATGTCCTCAACAAAGTCATTCTAATAAAAAATGCATACGCGTGTGGCGTTAGCTCGATAGTTTGAAACAGGCCATCGGACGGACCTTGGCAAATCCAGCAAATTGATCGTCAATAGCCCGAATCGCCTTTTGTATAGTCTCCTCGAAAGTCCTGCCAATTGCCATAACTTCGCCAACACTTTTCATACTGCTACTAAGCAGTCTGCTGACCCGGTTGAACTTTTTGAGATCCCAACGTGGAATTTTGACCACTACATAGTCCAGACTCGGTTCAAAGCAGGCAGTGGTAACCCTAGTGACAGAATTTTTGATCTCGTTGAGGGGGATGCCTAAACCCAATTTCGCTGCAATAAATGCCAGGGGATAACCAGTGGCCTTCGACGCCAGTGCAGATGACCTTGACAATCGGGCATTCACCTAACAAAGGTTTAGGACGACGAAATTAGATGGAGTAGAGGAGATATCACCTCGATAATACAGTATTCCTTCGAAGTAGGATTAAGAGCGTATTGAATATTGCATTCGCCAACTACTCCCAAATGTCGAATCACATTGATGGCTGTAGTACGAAGCATGTTGTAGTCAGAGTCGGAGAGAGTTTGTGAAGGGGCAACCACGATTGAATCTCCAGTGTGGATTCCCAATGGATCGAAATTCTATTCTCATTCGTTGATAAACTGTAAAACTGAGACATTTATGAACAAACCTCCATGTTGCATACAGTTATGCAATTGTCTCTGCAATCCCTGACCACTTCGTACTCTATCTCCTTCCAACCTTTCATACTTTTCTCGACGAGAACCTGAGGGCTAGTAGCAAAGGCTTTACTACACAACGCCTTGAGTTGGGCTTCATTCTGAGCAAACCCGGAACCCAGTCCGCCCAGAGCATATGCCGCCCTGACGATTACAGGATATCCAATTATCCCAGCCGCAGCAGCCGCTTCCTCAAAATTAGTCGCCGTATTCGACTCTGCACACTTTTCTCCGATTTGAGCCATGGCAGAAGCAAACAACTGCCTGTCCTCTGTTGTGACGATAGTATCAATAGGCGTACCCAAAACCTGAACACCGAGGCTCGCGAACTCGTCTTTGAGTTTTACGCCGACATTGAGAGCGGTTTGGCCACCAAAGGTAACATATATGCCATCAGGCCGTTCGTATTTGATGATTTTGCGGACGAATTCTGGAGTTACAGGCAAGAAGTAAACTTTGTCTGCCAGGCCTTTAGAAGTGGCGATAGTGGCAATATTGGGATTGACCATGATGGTATATATCCCTTCCTCCTTGAGCGCCTTGATCGCCTGAGAGCCAGAGTAGTCGAACTCTCCTGCTTGACCGATTGAAAGTCCTCCTGAGCCCAGAATGAGAACCTTCGAAACGTTTGCTCTCGGAGTACGGTTCTTGTTCTCCTCCTCGGTGCCCCCAGGCATAGCGATAGGAACCACTGTGCCCGTAGAGACGCAATCTATGATATTCTGAATAAAGACATCAAACAGAAATTCAGTATCTCGTGGTCCAGGAGTCGACTCTGGATGGAACTGTACGGAAAAAAAAGGTTTCGTTTCAGAATAAATCCCCTCGTTACTGCCGTCATTAGCATTACGGAACAGTTCCTTCCACCCTACCGGCAAAGTCGCAGCATTGACTTGGTATCCGTGATTTTGACTGGTAATGTAACACCTGCCGCTGAATGTGTCTGTACAGGGGATATTGTTACCGCGGTTTCCATATTTCATTTTTGAAGTGGAGGCTCCTGCCGCCAATGCTAGCAATTGATGACCCAGACAAATCCCAAATATCGGCGTATCAGAACGATCCATGATCATCCTCAGCAGTGATATAGTAGATCTAACCATGGTGGGATTCCCGGGCCCATTGGAAATGAAAAGACCGTCAAATGGTTCTTCTGTTGGAGCCGTGAAGTCATAATTCCACGGAACAATTTTGAGCTCTACGCCACGAGACGTAAAACATCGAATTTGGTTGTACTTCATGCCCACATCGACGGCGAGCACCCGAAGCAGTCGTCCGGAAGGATGCAACCGAGGCTTGGAGCCTTCTGCGGGAGCATATATGCGTGGAGTTAAGATGGATACAGCTGCAACCAGATTATCTTGATTAGGATCTCGTAGAGGAATGTCAATATATTCCTCTGGCCACTGTAAAAACCCAAACGGAGAGGGTGACCTAGACGTAGGCTGCGACTCAGGTATGACGTAGGGCGTTCTACCTCGCACGGATGCGCGATCTCGCTTACGGGCCAACAACCGGCCCAACATCGAACCGTTGTCTCTGATCCTTTTTGTCAACGACCTGGTATCCACGCCGTAGATGGCAGGTACGTTGTTTTCTTTGAGCCAAGTGCTCAGCGAAGATGTAGCTAGAAAATGGCTGAAGTCTTCAGAATAATATCCTACAATGAGCGCGGCGATGTGGATCCGAGACGACTCGAAATCCACAGGTAACGCATCCAATGAGGGGGGTCGACATGGGACACCGTAATTCCCGATCAGAGGATAGGTCAACACGAGGATCTGACCTTCGTATGACGGGTCTGTCAATGATTCGGTGTATCCGACCATGCCTAGAGTGTCAACGACTTGAGAACTATCGCAGAAGAAATCCGTTCTTAAAACTCGCCAGTCTGGAAAACACATTCTCCAGCAACACTCTTATCCTCTGCGCCGAAACTTATTCCACTAAAAATCGAACCGTCGGCGAGCTGCAATACAGCATCTGGAAGTGTAGTTAGACCATTCAAATGAGTATCAGATCGACATATAGTGTTGGCCATTTTTTGGAGAGAACAGGAGTTTGCTTGCAGATATCGGCACCTCTTCCTTTACCGCTCGAAATGATTTCGAGTGGAAAGGAAGAGGAGAAGGAAAAAATATGGAGGCATCTTTTATAGCCGAAATAGCACGTGGCCCGATCAGATGCGATCGGTTCAATTCCGAAGGGATCTCCAACTCGTCTGTTCCAGTTGATTGCAACTTTGATCTTTGAATTTCAATCATGAAATATCACAACGTCTGTATCGACGTCAGCTCATGGATTTGTTCCCCATTCAACTCGAAGGTGACTTCAAATCGAAACTCGTCACTCCGAACCGGTTTGCGATTGCGCTCACCACCAGCAGGACTTTGCGATCCCACGTCAAGTTTCCCCGCAACTTTGAAATCTAACCACATATGATATCATATGTACAAACTTACCCTCACACCACCCCGGCCCCGCTTCTCCAAGCTTACGGCAACCATCATCTTCTAGAACGTTGCACACACAGAGGATACCGACAACGTTGAAGACAAATCCATCAGAATCACAGTCACCGCTGGTCCGCTGGAGTCCGGTCCCTATATGCAGGTGAAGTTGGAGGTGTTGGATACAGGTGCACCCGCTCCGAGTCCTTGATATCTTCGTTTTCCGATACCGAAAATATCACATTCGGTAGTCGTGTGCTGCTCGTTTTGCGCTTTCTAATCCTATTACAGTTTGGTTTTCTTTTAGATGTCATGCATCGTTGCGCTGATACTGTGAAGTGCTCTTCCCACTTTCATCTTTATTTCACGGTTCGATCATATCGAATTCAACTTTGAAAAACGTACTCAACTATTACTATTGGATGTAGGGCGGTAAACATTTTCTCTTGCATGAGCACAGAGCCGAACGGCAAGCGCGTGCAAACCTTCGAGTACTTCAACTTCAAGGCTTGAAGCGCCTCCTCCATCATTTGACCCACCTCCCACCCAACGTTTCTGTTCCTGATTCTGTTTTTACCAGACATACCCAGCTTATCTTGCGTTCTCATTTACATTCATAGCTACTAGTACCTTTTTATGCACTCTTTACGTTCAGCCCACTGGCAATCAACACTTTTCTGTGAGCCAATCACAGAGAAAACCCACCCCACCCAGCAGTTGAAATTGCTCCGCATTCCTGACCGAGCTAACACTCGCAGTTGATTTTACGCCAGTGTTACTGATGAGGTTGGATTATTTGTAATGTCGCTCACTGTAGGCACCTGTTGACGCTAGTAAAATGATGACTTTCGCGATTCAATATGCCGTCGGCCTGTCATCGGTGTTGTTAAGCCAACCTCGAGCGAGTGGAGAACAGATTCATGAGCTGACGTCGATCCAACAGAAGTTGTGATATTTCGTGGTTGAAATTCAGAGATGTTGTAGGCTAACCGACTGGAACAGGCGTCATCCGTCAGCCCTCAAGAGAACCGACAATATCCGACAACATGTTGTCCGATCTCCACTGGTAGCAAGAGTTCCATTCCGAAAGGGTTTCGTGAATTATTTATATCTAGTCGCGTACCGCGCCTGCTTGTTTAAGAAATATATGCAAAGTACTTCCTGTTGGGATAGTACACCAGCATCCCAGAATCATCGTTGAGGATGACGCTGTTACTGCATGTTCAACGAAGAAATACCCATGCCAAAGCCGGGGGGCACATTAACTGCGAAATCGTCGGGAAAGCCGGATAAATGGGATGTATTGGTGGAGTTTATGATCTATGTAGAGCCGTCAAAGATCAGGCACCGAAGCAGCATGATTCTATGTTATGTGAAATCGTGTAAACGTTGCGTAGCATTCAAGTGTTCCGACGGTAGCTTCCGGGAAACCGAATATGATATGTCGGAAGACTTGGAGAATGAATGAGGGTTCGCGGCATGAAGAGACGACAATCCATCATGTAAAGAACCACTGCCAAAAACTCGGAGTAACGAGACCGTAGTTGGATGTGGAGGACATAGCTGTATGGTTACCGTCATTATGCACGGGTGACTGTGGATATAGTGGAGCCGGGAGAAAACACATCGGACGTTTCACCTGCCACGTTGGGTGACTCTCCACGATTTGTACCGTCACTCGCAGCTCCATTGTGGGACGAGGGTTCCTTATGCGACAGGTAAGACTTCACCCCCGTCAGCGTGGTTTCCAAAACTGCCGAAGTTGTGAGCATGAGGACCGAGTATCCTCCGAGGCGTTCAAGAACTAGCTGCGTCTCGCGACATGGTCCAAGTTTAAGGAATTCGACGAATTTACAGCGAGCAAGTTCGGTTGGCTAGGGGTGATCCGACGTGGTCATGAAAGAATATGGTACAGATCTGCGGTCAAAAGGGAGAGATACTTGAGCAGCATGCGCCATCTCACAGAGTGACTTGGGGAGAGTTTGCGAGAAATGAAAGGCGGGGGATAAGTCAGATGATAGCATCCCAGTCAAGCAGGGTCCCCAACAAGATATTGGCCACGAATGGGGTCGCTGGAGGGCAGAGCTTAATTTGATTAAACACCTGGAACTGTCTGCATAAATATAATACACGCAACAGGAGAGGATCCATGACACGGAGGAACAGAACAGATTGATCAATTTTCTGTTGCTTTCAAGATCAGTACTTCAGCTTCAGTAGCTAAACTCCGGTTCGCTGGTTCGATTCCGTCACCATGGAACCTTCCACTTCGTGGTATCTTTGAATCGTTTGTTGTGGGACCATTGAATTCCTCCACCGGAATGAATAAGCCACGACATATCCGTTTCCTCGACTCGAATAAACTAACGTCCCTCTTGCACCCCTCCGCCTATGGCCCTATGCGAAGGTAGGGTGAGTAAGTCCCCAGTTCCGAAAGAGTTGAATAGGTAAAACAGCAATGAATCTTCTGACCTGAAATATAAGACCCAGAGGATATCGACGATCGCCATCCGCCACGCTATTACGGAAGATGAGGAGAAAAAAGTCCACCGTTGGTCCCAATAACTGCGAACATGATTGTGACAAACCGAAGATGGATACGCGATTCATCGAAATAACGTTCGATCGCGAGGGTGTTTAACACTCCAAGCTCCAAGGATAAGGAAGAGTTGTAGGAATATGGAGAACCACAGTACGCGCCAATTTGATCATGACCGTCTGAAAACCCCGCAAATACAAGGGTTACAAAATCGTAGCTGAGCCCAGCGTTGACATGTTATCAGAAATCACACCGTTATAAAATTACACTAATTCAACATCGTCCCGCAGTAATAGCTGCTCAATAACATGATATTGTGTCAAGGATATCTGTCCTTTGTGCATTTCCATCGTGGAGCCACTATACAGTCAATTAAGCTTCTGCCAAAAGAACACAACAGTACGAGAGCGGACTTACTCGGGCAAATGTACGGGCGGACAGTCCTTTCTCGCATGCACAAACACAGGTTTCGTCATATCAGGCGCTGTAACTGTTCATCCCCCCCACAAAAGCAAAATCAGCAAATTGATAATCCACACAAAGCAAATAGCATAAAACGGACTCATAGGGGGCATAAACCCTGCATTATCTTTCAGCGACCTTTGTTGAGTCGGTAACGACTTGAGCACCGACTCCGAAAAGTGAGTTTCAACTATATTCCCATAGCTACAATCAAAAGGAGAAAAAAGTGAGGAGATGGAAAGGCTTTGCGTAAAGGGGAAGAATAAAAGGAAACCTTGCAGCATGCCTAAGTTCTGTTTCCGACAACCTTGATTGTATCTGAGGATTGGCGAGGACATAACGAGCGTATTTCTCGATCTATAAAACCAAAGAATGAACAAATGAAACAGCTCCTCGGTCGGTCAGGTAGAACAACGCTAGGAGTACAACGTACAGCCACGCACTTTAAAAAGCCTCGTACGCACATACGATCTGACCACAAATTTGACTCTTTCGATCTCAGTCTGAGCCAGCATGATCCTGAAATGTTCGTCTTCAGAAGATTCCGGGTCCGTTCGCAGAAGATGGACGGTCGAAGACTGTTCACTTGGGGAGGAAAAAGGGCTCGATAAGCGACCAAAATCGATCAAACACTGAACACAAGTCGCCATTTATCACACGCACGCACCTGTTTTCGAATATGATCCAACAACCCACTCAACAGTTCTGCCTGAATCGGCATTATATCTGGAGCGTGTCTTTCGTTGATCCAATGCCTGATCAGCTTCTGCAGCGGCATCTCTTCTTGGTCTTCCTCATTGAGAAAAGAAAATGCAGGTGGTGGGGAAGCAGGCGCGTTGCGCGCCATAGAAACGAAAGAGTCTCTGTGCAGGTTTGTATCTGGGTCCATGTCCCAGTCATCGTTTAGATTAAGAGCCATCGCGTTTTTTCCAACGAACTAGTACGCCCTGCGGCGGCGAAATGAAAAAGACAAGCCACGTGGTCTCAATCACCATTCGCTTCAGACACCATAAGCACACGGATTGGTCGGATTGCTGTCCTTATAATTCTCATCCTCCATATCTCTACGTTCCACCATGAAGAACAGAAATAAACAAACGAAATTTCCCGTCGTACGTGTATCCACTCCCCCTTCCCTTGTATCGCTTGCCACACACTCAACCCCGTAATATTAAAACCGCCTTGTTTTTCTGCGCCGATCACATTATAAACAAAGGCCCGTATCAAACGAATCATGCAAAAGGACGAAGAAGTCGGAAAAGTCGCTCAAGCGACTCCAGTCGTGATATGTGCGTTCCTTTCCTCTTCTTACTACCCTTTCTCTCTCTTTTTCCTTCGAAGAAGGGTGGAAGGGTAGAGATATTCCTTACTCATTTCTCTGCTTCTCTTTCCCATGGATCAACCAAAAATCCCAAAGCCAAAGCCCTGGAAATGTTTCTCGCAATGTTAGTCGAGGAATCAAACCAGGTCACCGCCTCTCGCGGTTCCAAGAAAGTCGAAGCATATCACCTGTCAGCAATATTCCTCCCCTTACACGCCCCCATATAACACCCTTCTAACTCACCTCTTCAATGCACTTTTCTTCGCCTTCTCTTTCCTTTCAGAAAACACGCCGTCGAAACCGTGGAAATGCTCGACTTCTTGAAAGAAATTGTCGAACCCATTCCAGACCCCTCCGCAGGTGGTACGATCGACCTAGACTCCGAGGAAGCGTGCGCTAATGCAGAAAACGCGCCCAAGAAGAAACGCAACGTGAACAAGGGTAAAGCCGCCGCCACAGCCAACGTCGCGAAACCTGCAAAGACCGTTGCTGAAGGTGCTGGGAAAGCTCCACCAAAGAAGCGGAGAAGGAAGAAGACAGACATCGATCCAATGGATGCGCAGGAAACGGGCGATGGAGCTGCCCAAGGTGTAGTTGCTGGTGGGGCTACGGACTCTGACACGAAGGAAGACCGATGGCATGAAGACGAGGATTGGCGATAGCGCGGCACATCAGGCTGTCGTCCCCAGCGACGATATATCGTACAGTGTCGGCATCTGTCGTCAATATCGTCCGCGCACCTAACATTGTCGACTTCTGTCGTCGATGTCGTCCGCACAGCTACTATTGTCGGCTTCTGTAGTCTATTGTATTTCTACCATACTGCTGTAGTCCATCAGGAAAAACCCGAAATGGTAAAAAACAGCAAATAATCGAGTATTAGCTTTAACACGCTAATTCCTGATAATATTTCGATAATCTGCATGCTAATCTTGCTAATAAATGTTAATTCTCGATGTGATCCGCCGTAATGATCCTCTAGTCTCGGTTCTCCCATTCGGCATTTGATCTCCAACAGTCGGCATCTGTCATCGGTGGAAGGGGAGACGAAGGGGAGTTGCGAGACTTGTTGCCCGTTGAAGTCTCTTTCTCGCGTCATTGGAGCAAACATCAGACGGGTAAAGGAAGAAATAAAGACAGCAAAACGAAGCATTGGGATTAAGAATATAATTAATTGTACACGAGTCAGGGCACAAGTCGATTAAGACCTGAATTCCTCGTTTTCTACAAGTTTTCCGCAGATGATGTACTTGTTACTGAAATGGTCAATCCAGCCTAGTACACAACGAATGCGATCAGCTTTGCCACAGCAATAAGAACGACATAAAGACAAAATTACCATTCATGTTTTCGCTGGTATTGCAAAAAAAGTTATAAGACAGGGGAAAATCAGGGATCAAGAATTGTACGTACATATCACTGGGAGACAAATCCGCCAACTTGTCCAGCGGTTGGTCGATCGCAGTCAACATCTCTGAACGGAATTCGTAAATCACATTATCGCAAGGAGACCTGACTGGTAACGAACCTTCTTCAAAGGATTGTTTCGCCATCCCCCTGGATGCATCTCTTCCTGCAAAGTTGGCGTACATTCCATCTGTACTTCGATAAGCCAGCCGTCCCCCAAGACGCTGATATTACAAAAGAAACACACCAGGCCCGTAGAAGTTTCTTCCCGCCGTTACATCAAAGACAGTGCCTTTGATTGCAAGCAAAATCCTCTTTCCATTTTGCCCGTTGAACGGCTCCAGGGTTTTGGGGGTATACACCTAGAAATCAAACGTGTTGGTGACGAAGTCTGACTGTATCAGAGAAGAAGAGTAACCTGGTAGAGGAGAGTAGGAGGATGAGCCTTGGGCATCCAAGAGTAACTGTCTTTGAACTCGTGAGGAATCGTCTTGGGCGCGCTGACAGAGGGGAATAAGATCATGTTCACGCGATACAGAATATAGAGCAGAAGCGCAGTGTTGATTGGCGTTCCGAGCTGGAAAGAGAAACCCATGTTGAAAGTTGGCAGGAGAGACTGTAACGTTGAACCTCAAGTTTGCAGTTCGTAATAAGATGATGTTGTCGGATGATTCGGACGGTCTGAGAAGTCCGGTCAATTATGTAATACTTTCTTCGTCAGATACATTGGTGGGTAAAACTGAACAAATTCATATTTTATTTTCTGCTCTGCTTCCACCTCCGATAACGCTCCCAATCGTTGACTATATACGCCTCCAGAGGATCCAGAGACGGTTCTTTTTCGATACGAGGAATAGACCCTGTAAATGCTTCAACACTCCCAATATCGACCAGCGTGCTGGTAGACGCCGTCTGATCCAAGTTGGAGCCGGTTGGCACTCCATGATCTTTCACAGAGCCCGAAACGCCTTCGTCAGCTTGCAACGGCTGGCTGCTGCCATATACAGTGGCAGCGCTTTCCAGTTGACAAGAGCTATGCGAAAAATGATTGGCGCAGTCTTTCTTATCCCCATTGCTGACGTCCTCATCTTTACATTCGTCATCGGAATCGCATAAATAATACAATGATGGAAGACCTAAATTTTGTCATCGTCAGCATCGGATGGCTGTATCTGTCAAGACTGACGCTTAATTGGAACGGGCGACCCCCAGCACGGAAGGCTTTGTGCCCTTTCTCTGGCTTCTCGGAGCCAATCTGGATATTCGACTTCAAAAAGTTTAGTTGATACGACGTGAACTGATATCAGGGCATCGAACTGCTGACCTTTGCATCTTTTCCGACGAGGAGGTTCTGGGGAAGGCGGTTCGGGAGTCTGTGGTTTTGGGGGTTCTGGCGTTGGAGCTCGGGTAGGTTGAGAAAGCCAGTGCCAAGGATCGGGGTCATTTACCCAATGGGGTGTAACTGCAAAATTCATTCATATTAGTGATCTATGTAGGAGCTCTCCACTCTCAAAAGCTGCGCACCTGGTTTTTCTGATGGCTGCTCCGGTGTTTCAGGTCTAGAAGCAAAGATTGATGACGAGAGGGAAGAAAGAGGAGTCCAGTCCGGCGGAGGACTGATCCTTGGCTTTGGATTTGAAATGTCTGCGGACGCGGATAAGATGAAACTGCACGGATGGTGAAAACACAAAAGGGTACTTCCAATCAACGATATACCGGGAAAGGTCTCCATCAGAATATGAATCTGTCACACTGTCTGACTTTTCCAGAGTGGCGAGCGCAGTCCCGGGGGGTTGAAGAGATTGGGACAGACAATCTTGTTCGCGCTGCTGGTTAGACTGTGAGGTCTGCAGCTCGTCTACCACAGGAAGAAGGGCAGATTTCTTCTCCAAACATCCTACAGAATAAGAAGAGTCCATCTGGCAAAGATTGATGAACGAAGGGTGATTGATCTTCAAGTCATCTGTGACTTTCATCCGTTTGGCAGGTATCCGCTCATCATCTATATCTTCTCGCGAATGCTTCGATAGAATTGAAGAAGCCATCCTGTTAGGCCTGTAAGGTCGAGATTGTGTTTGTTGTAGCAAGAGAGTGGCTGGCTGACGAACGAGTCCTGATAAAAGGAATTCAAACCACAAGATGTGGCCATAACTTTGGCCAATGACTGGTTGTCCTGGATATTTCTCTCGCTAACATCTAGCATTCGAAGTTATTGCCAATGGATGGAAAGTTCGAGAATTCTGGGTAACAAAGAGACCAGAAAGAGAAGCAAGTGCAATGTGATCTTCAGCTTATTAGACTTTAGTTATGTTCCCAGGCTGGTTCAGCTCAGAAATTCCTCTGCTAACTTGAAGCCGTGTTGAAGCAAGTCCCTTGCTAGTACCAGGTGTTGGAAGACTCCGTCTACCAAACAACGGTGGGCCAAGAGCCAGCAGTGGTTCCCAGATCGCAAGTCGCGACATCAACGTTGCCAAGATGAATGATTGTTCTTGCACAGCTATGCACCGTCATTTTGCATTCATCTTTCAAGTGATCAGATGATAATACGAGACAATCAATTGGCCTGCTCCGGAACGCGAGTCGCAAACGCTGGTTGAACGCCATCACCACGCCATTTCTGCCAGATGGGCCGGTTTTGAATAACGCTTACTATTTCCTGGCGCATAAAACACTGGTTCACTTGTTTGAGCCGGGAGTATACTTCATTTCCTCGTACGTCACATATAAATGTTTCATTTGAAATCCATCTAGACACCGACATCGGGCCCTCCAAGTACTGCGCGACACCGCCCAACGATGTCATCCGAGATGATCGCATACCTAACGTGCAGAACAATCAGTATATATAGGTTGTGCTGGTCATGATAGATTTTCAACAACAGTATGGCTTTCTCTTCAGTTTTCTTTCACCTGTTCCTTTTTGCTCTGGCTGCGAAGTGTAAGCTCCTCGTCGTTTTCCTAACAATCGAGGTCCTAACTTTTTTATCAGATGTTGTCGCGAGTGTATCCCTGTACATCCCCGGAATCGACGATCAACCTCTGAGTGTTAATGAACTCGGAGCAGGCAACGACGGGAGGACAACTTGGGAGGTGGTTGCTGGACAACCAAGTGGTACTCTCACTGAGCCTGACCACCCTTTCGCTGTTACCGGCAAGTTTCGAGTCGCTCCTTCATCTCGGAACTGGCGTCTCACAATATTACCCTCACAGGTACTCTGGTAGAAGGCCCTTCTGATGCAGTCTTTGTGTACACTGTCCCATATGCCGGGCGATACCTTTCATACTCATGCGCGATCGATTCCAACCGCATGGCTAACTGCAACCAATATGTTGTCGCTTCTAGTGCAACATCTACTGCAACAGGAATCATAGAGCCCGCCGTCCCTTTCGTCGTCCAAGGTGATACTACCACCTTCCCCCCCAACACTTCGCCGACTTCTAGCCCAAGCGTCAGCACCACTACGACTTCTAAACCTCCAAGTGCGACTGGGGGATCCAATGCATCCTCCGATACCAGTGATGCGAAACGTGCAGGGTATAGCGTGGCAGTTAGTATGATAGCAGGACTCTTAGGATTTGCATTAGCGTAAACATGTGTTCTCTATTTGTATTATGAGTAGGTTCGCCATCTATTTATGATGTTTTATGTATGACTGAATTGACAAAAAAACAGCACAACACCAGATAGATAGAATGAATGACTGCGAATTGCGGCTGCATACTGAGAAATTTGTGCCCAATCAATGATTGTCCGCGCTAGTGTCAGCGCTAGAGACGGACAAACCATCAGTAAATGAGCGCGATTTTTATTTACTCGTTCTATCCAACATGAGGGTAACGTTACAATCGAGTTCGAGTTTGCAAAATCAACATTTGTCATTTGTACAAGAGTTCGGATCCCCGGGCCGGACCGATGCCAAGCCGGCCGCCATCACCGGGGTTGTCAATGCAGCCTGAGACTCAATCTGTTGTACCGTGACCTACTAGTATCGTAGCGGCGCAAGTTTGCGCCAAGTCCCCGACTCATCATGCATCATCATTGTACTAAGACTTTA
>QLOR01000888.1:0-33227 GCA_003313825.1 Sarcodon aspratus
CCTCTTGAAATCTGGCAACCTTGGCGGCACGAACAGTTCTATCAAGCGACACCAACAGATCAGTGAACACCGTTGCGTGTATGTGACTTTTCAAAAATGTGCACTTACCCTCGAACGCGATCCCCAGCCTTAACCAGCTGATCTACGACATGTGAACCCAAAAACCCAGAAGCACCGGTAACCTACACACTCAAGAATGACATATCACCATCAGATCATCCTACAGTACGTACGAGAACAAAATCGGAAGACATATATGTATGTGGCAAATAGTATCTGTCGAGTCGAGTTGGTATTTTTCTGGTGCGGCTGTTGTGCTTGTTGGTTATCTTCTATCTTTATCTCTCTCAGGCTTTTCTTTGAACCTGGTGACCTTATTCGTCAGAATTGATTGGTTGGGACAGTTGTTAATCCGGATTTGAGCCGGCCTTACTAATGCCAGCAATTTCAAGCGCGCACACATAGAGTTTTTGCTATCGTCTCTGAACAAGTTGCCGTAGATGTTCATCGTTCTTGGTTACGACTCTGTGTTCGTGAGTTAATAAAACACACAGCGGGTGGATGGGCGGATGCGTACCGGGATGACAAGTCCAAAAATCTGCGTCAGTGCCTGTTAGATTCAAGCTTCGGTCCGGGCAGTCTCAGAGCCGAATGCACGGAGTGTTGTTTTAATTCGGAGCTTAAATCGTCATGAAATCGCGAGTGAACGATAACAACAAATTATTGCACGAGGAAAAGAGGATCTGATTGTACATGGGGGGCCAGAGAGAAAACATTTCGTTATGCATATCTTATCACGTAGAACAGGCGGTATAGTGTAGTGTACGATGTCTTAGCTAAAATATAGAAACATGGAGACAAATTTTACCCCAGAATCGTTCGTGAGTTCATAAACAAAGAAACAACAAACCAAGGCTACACAAATATCTTGGAAGTTTTGTCTAAGACGCCTATACTTGGCTGACTGGCTCATAACCGCCGCGGCTACTACCTCTGCCCAAGGCAAGACCCATTGAAAGGCTCTTGCGCAACAGTGATGATGTCCGACTCCCCTTCCTGCTTGTCCCAATGCCATGATCATCGTCCTCCTCTTCAGCCTCTCTCCTCTTCTTCGCCTCCAAGAGTCCTTCCTTTGGAATGTCATATAATCTCTCATACTCGACGCCAAGCTCTTTCCCGGTCGTCCAGAAATCTTTACAGTTCCCTATGCACCCTAGATCGAACGGATTGGGAGCATGAATAGATCGAGCTAATCCATCAGCAGCTTTTCCTTTCGTAAATCTATCAAGACCGAGCAGCTGCATCAAAAATCCACTTCCGCAACGACCTGCTGAATGGTTGTGGTGATGATTAGCATCTCCATGGGCATCCCTGTGCTGATGCCCCATTTGGCCTGCAAGACTGACACCTCGCCCACCCATGAATCCGTACCGTCCAAGGTTTGACACTTCTACGGTAGTCATCTGTCTTGACAACTGCCAAAGTTGACTTGCTAGAAGGACAAGTGTCCAGGGTAGCTGCAGTGTCACCCAGCACGCCACGACGAACATGAATGTATCGTAATTTGTGATTGTACACAAATCTTTCGGGAAAATGCATGATGAGGAAACGTTGTCTGATTCTGCTGACAAAGGAATACTTGAAAAGACTAAAGCAAGCTTATCAACGACGTTGGGACAATAAAACCATGAAAGTAACTTACAGGCGTAAGTCAGGTAGTCGAATAATATGATACTGATAACGAGGGTTATTATAAAAAGGATGAACTGTCGATGATTGTTGACTCCGACTGGTAGAGAAGGTTAATAAGACTCGCGAGGTACAAATTCGAACGGAAACTAACCACAGTTATACACCCAGGGGCAATGGCTAATGTAAGACAAGTGTTAGTGCGGTTGGGGATGGATTTTTTTGATTTCACTGACTGGTCATGACGAGCAACGCACTTGTCGCAAATTCGGCAGTGCTTCGATCGAAGAGGTTTGCGAGACATGCATTGGATACAAAACGTCTGTCCGTTCAGTTGTCCCTCGGAAGCCAAGTCTTCGATAATCTATGCGTCGTTGGAGATGAAAATGGACCTTGAAGGGATTTATACGTACCGATTTCAGTTCTGCATCACTGGAGGGTTTAGGACACATTCCAGCATCCAGGCTGGTTGCTCTGAAATAATTGTACATGCATAATCCAAATGTCAAGGCAAAGGTCAGATGAGTAAACGCATGAGACTGGGTTTCTGTACCAGCACTCAGCAAACATGTGGAAAGATAAGATTCAAATGCGTACGATTTAATAAACGTGTCACCCAACCGTAGGCTGCCCATACCATAGAACCGAAGATGATTCCTGCGAAGTATGGGCTTTGCGTAACACTATCCGTGTAACTTGAATTGTTCAAAAGAACTCGAGTGACAATCTGCATAGGTTATCAGCAGATGACATATGCAACACCTCCAAATTCCTCACATGATGCATTCCAAAGAATTCAGCCATTGCCAAAATGATTCCAGTGTACCACGGAAGAATGGTGAGAGTCATAAATATCAAAAATAGGAACATCATGGGAAGAAGGAAGATAATGATTTTGGTATTACGCTGCAAAAAATGTCATAAATTTGATTGCGAGATGAGACAACAAACAAAACTCACATCGCTGAGTGTCTTCTTGTTCTTACTTCCGTCTTCATTGTAATTACCTTCCTCCAATGCCCGTTTCCAGGGACCCAAGCTTTTAAGCTCAACAGCCATATCTCTCGCAGTGCGGCCCTCTCCATCTTTGGCACCAATTTCTGCACCATGTTCTAATAGGCGCCGAATACACACCTTATTACCGCGGACTACGGCCCAGTGCAAAGGGGTCAAACCAGAGTCGTCTTTGAGATTGGTGTTTGCACCATGCTTTAACAGCAAGTCTACGGACAATGCATCTCCTTGGTAAGCTGCCCACATCAGCGAAGTATGGCCTTGTGCGTCTCTAGCATCGACATTAATTGGTTGCTGTAGAATATACAATAGCGACATGACGGATGACGAATGAGTCACTAGATGCATAGTGTTGTAACCTTGAGAATCGGTGATGTTCGGGTCGGAGCCATGAGCAATAAGTAATTGAATGACGTAAATATAACCGTTGCGTGCAGCCCATTGCATTGGAGTGGCTACAAGATCGCCTCCTAAAGGGTCGACTTCAGCGCCCTGCTCGAGTAGATAGCGACATGCGCCAAGTTGTGCGTTAATCGCAGCCCAGTGTAAGGGAGTAATATTTTGCGGGTCTCGATCTGTAGCAGATGCCTTTCCAGACTCTATCAGCTGGCGAATCACGTCAACATCTCCTCTCTGAGCTGCCACAAATATATCAATCTAGACGTATTGTAGACATCGGTGAGCTGGCAGAATGACCGATCAGGAGTTGGTGGACTGACCTCAGGCTGAACGGTTTGTAATGCCTGCTGGAATGTAAGGTTGGCAGTTGCAGAAGTAGTCGATAATGTGGTTGCTGAGGGTTCGCCCTTCCCAGATACTAAAGTTGTCGGAGAATCATCCATGGCAGAAGCCGAATGTCCAGGTCGGATGGCAAGCTCCAACAACAGTCAAGCGTCGGCTGATTCAAATGCGCCCTTACTAGCAGATTGAGAATGCTAACAGTTACAAGTCGATGAGCCTTAACGTTGTGGGCGGGGGTATGGGGGGGATATTGGTAGTCAGATGCTGTGCGGTTTACTGCTCGGTAAAAGCCTCAGCGTTGCGCCGCCTGCGTCTCTGAGTCAGGTACACAGAAAATTCCCAAACTCGGAAGTCACTCACTGCCTCTCCAACACAAATCCAATCTTTGTTCACCGAGTCTTTAAGCACCTACGATAGTGCAACGTACTTTTGTTTCTTGTGAAGTCTCTATTGGAGAGGCGAGCCTAATCCCTCAATATAATTGGCGATTTATACAGATACAACCGTAGATGGACTGCATGTTCAACTTCATTCTCTTGCCATGACAAGTTCCATACGGTTCTCAAGGAAGTTTTCGGAATGGGAAGGACGTATACTCCATCAGATTATTGGGTTCAAAGGGCATCGCAGGTGAGCCCATTCATGTTAATTTCCCTCCCAGGCATTAGTGAACAATACGGTTTCTTCAAATATGTCGCAGTCCATCCACTTTGCCCAGGCATATCTATTTGAACACATCTCCTCTGCGTCTACTCTCTGCCATCCACATAAATATTTCCAAATGTCTGGCACCTTTCTGACAACAAAACGTCTTCGAAGCACACCGCAGTTCTTTATATCAAAGTTCGCATTACATTTGTTCACCTCCGTTACATCCAACGAATTCCAATGAACCCTGGTGAATTCCGGATCCCACAATCGCTCGAGGGAGCTTATTTCCGGGAAACGTCATCTGTCCTTGCTACTACGAGTTTCATTCTCTCAACCAAATTTCCCAGCAAATTCACTACGAGAAAGAACTAGCAGACCTCAGTCGAATGCCTTTTGTCCGCCAACGGTCTCCCGATACCTGCGGCACTTCGGGATGCCGCAAAGCTGTATCTGTTTGCATGTGATTTTCACACAGCCTTCTTGTCGTGATCCTTGTAATTGGAGGGTTCTTTCCCAACGTTTAACATGCTCCCGACTTCTCCCGTAAGGCATCTGCCGGCACTGATATCGAGCAATCTACCTTACTCAGCACGACGCGTTGGATACATCTCGGAGGACGCTATGAGCCTTATCTAAAGAAAGACGGAAAAAATCGTTCTGGTCCAAAAGAATTCACACTGTAAAGAATTTGATTCCGTAACGACCTCGAGCATGTTGCTAGGAACGTCTTTATCGATGACAAGACCTTAAATTGCAACAATTTACGAGTTCTTTTCGTCGTTGCTTGGGGCTGTGAAAGGATGTATAAAATCTTTTGATCTGTACCCGCCACACAAAACGTCCATTGGATAATTTCGTTCGCGAAACAGTCAACATTGTCCATCGCTGGTGCAACCCATGACCTTCATTATACCAAGCCACGATACCGCCGCCTCTCAGCATTCGGATCGTGGAAAACCTCACGCCAGTCTGTCGCATGTATTCTATCTAGGTTCATTCGGAACCCTTCTTTTTTAACCTTTCAAACAAAGTTGAATTCAAGCTGCCCACAGTGAAATTTCGCGGGTGCACGACAGAGCAATGCAAAATGAGTTATTATTCCATACCAAAGTTCCAACCACAGGGGACCAGGATCAAAATTACATAGACGAGAAAGTTCAAATTTAAAAGCTGAATAAATTCTCATATATTGTTACACGACTCCCGTAAACAGCGGACACCAAAATGACATATTTGAACACCCCCCAGTACTGCTCATAATAAGTACACCTCGCATACTACATACCGCAATTCGAGTCCATAAGTTCGTCTACTTTCTATTTACACACTCAGTCAGTCACAAAAGCATAAAGTCCTTGTACTTTTAATCCAGATAGCCCAGATAGCCCAGGCTTGCCGCACCCCCTGATGTTTGCACACATTCCAGTCCAATTATTCTCCACCATTAATCTTCTCGTCGAACCATTTGACAAAACCGGTGCCAAGGACAGCCATCAGAAAAGATACGTCAAACGTGCCTCCGAAAACGACATATTCCGGTAAAGTATTGAACAAATTGTCCTCTTCGCTACTTGAAGGGAAGGATGTCCGGAGTTGAATCAGTGTAGACAATAGATATATGCCCTACATAAAATAAATAAAACAAACACCGTCATGCTGGTGAGTTGGGAAGAACAGAAGAATAACGGGGGACGACTTACCATTAACTGAGCTAGGAGCAATAACATTATTGATACCCCCAACTTTCTATTTGTGACGCGCAACACCTGACAATAAAGTCAACGAAAGAGATCACCGCACAAATCGTCAAAAGAGGGCCTTACCCTCGCCACCCCTGTCAGAACCAGTCTGATACTGCTCAGAATTATAACCCCGACCAACGCCAAACTGATCTGCCTCGCTATCGATGCGACCTCGTCAGGCTCTATATGAACGGAAGGAAAAAGTGAAACGCAATATGCGAGCAACCGCGTAACCAAATCAGATGAAGTTGACGTCGTGTCTCGAGAACGTGTAGGTAAAATTAGGTTGACGACAGACTAGTCACAGTCAGTTCATAGAATACAGTCCAAAGACAGTACCACCTACACTGATTATTCGAAAAACACAGTATATCGCAAACAGCCTACCACCAATACCAAAAAGTCTACCTTTCCAGGTGCCAGAGAACCTGACTTCTTCTCGCCTCTGACGGAGTGTCTCTAGATTTCTTGACATCTGATATTCGAGCGCCTCAAGGCCTTGCAACTCTTGTGCAAGCGAAGACATTTCTAGACAAGTGAAAGGAAAGGTAACGGATTCGGCTCGGGTAGGACAAATACGACATACCAGTGCTGCCTCGAAAATTGACAGCAACCTTTGACAACCAAGCGTCCTTCTGAGGTTGAGAACTCTCCCGCCTTTGCAGCTCGTCCCGTTTGTCTACCATATCACTACGTATTCTAGACAGGGCTTGTTCCGACGATGAAACATCTCCATCTGTCGGTATCCTAATCCACGGAGGGGGTGTTAGTATTCTGAATCGTCATAGCTGCGGCAACATACTTGCGAGCTTTGGAAGATAATGGCAAGAACCTCCAAGCGTTGTTTATGGACCCAAAACCAGACAGCGATCCAAGAATGACAGTCCCCATTACGATTAGTCTTAGAATGATCGCAGAGGTACCAGTGCTGGATGAGACGGCTGAAGGGAGAGGTACGTAGGATAACAGGAAAAGGTAGGCTAGGACGGGGGTCACCGTCAGTAATGTACGGACCACCCACGATCTTCGACGAGGCCTGGGCTCTGCTCGCATTTCAATAAAGCCAGTAAAAACTCCAAATCAAATAGAGAGCCTCACCTGACGACGACCGTCGATAAGTCAACACCAAACTGAATGACAGTGGTATGAACACAATGATTGAAAGCAAGATCGTGAGAAGCGAGAAATTCCAATTTACTATCCGCACTCTGTACACACCCCAAACCTGAGCACCTGGATCTCTGACATGACACAAGGTTAAAGAAACTCACCTCGGCTCCAAAACTCCAACTCCCTGACACATAAGCAGCACAAACAAGGTGCAACTCTCCTCAAAACAAAAAGAGAACAAGCTTCGCGCCAAAGTCGAGTGGAATTCAGTCGATTTATCACCAGGGCTGGCTGCTCCAGACGTCGAAGGTGCAGGTAGGGAATTCAACTCAATGTCCGACTCCTCCCCCATGTCTTGTGATGTTGTGCTGAGTCCATTATCTGACGCGGCGTTTCGGAGGTCCTGTAACAGATCGTGATATATAGTTCGCAGGAGGTACTTTCTACATCCGAAGAAGAGCCCGAGCCTCAGCGAGACAACCGCCGCGACTTGTAGAGCCAGAGTGCCTATCATCGAGGAGATTTATATGGCCGGCGTGCACGTAAAATAGCAAGGAACATGGGGGTGCGTTGATGGCGGGCGATCAACCAAAGCTAACTATGTCCGATCCGCAGTACTTGCACCACCCACAGCCAGAACTTGGTTACCGTCATTTACTTCCATTCATGCCCACCACAGCAGGTCACCGGTACCACTCACTATACTTTCAATATTCGATGTTCAACCCGTCTCCATTCATCATGAAGTAGCTAGCACCTGGTAGATTCAAAACCTAAGCGCAGGGGTATCATGTAATACTGGGAAACCAACCGATTGGGAAATCGGTTGTACACAAGCAAGGCAAAGAACAACCCTCACAATCAATGATACAACAAGCGTTTATGAACCCAAATAAAAGGCGAGTCGAGAAGAAGGGGAATCTCAAGTGTTCAAATGCATAATCAACGAAGGTGAACTGCATAAAAGCACTAAGATCACCGTAAAAATTAAAAAGTGAATGGAATAGACAAAGGAGGGTGGTCAGTTGGATAATGATAGCTCGTAGGCCCCAAGAAGAAGATATGTTGAAATGTTGAAAAAGATTCGTTATAAAAGAGGAAGAGATAGAGTATATGCACATGCTTAGAGCATGAGGCTACAAAGCGAAGCGAACCCGCAAGCTGCAAGCGTGTAAAGGACAGACTCGACACGTGGAGCAGCACCGTTGCCAGTGCTAGAGGGGGAAGCACCGGAAGAGGTTCCAGAGGGCGACTTGGAGGATGAGCCCGATTTAGAGGAAGAGGACGACCCCCCAGAAACGGAAGAACCACTTGGCACGCTACTTGAGGCCGACACCGGGGGAGCTTTGATTATAATGAACACTTCAGTATCATGATGAGTGTATTGAAATGCCATTGATCACTTACTTCCGGGCTTCATCACTTGGAAGGCAGGGCCAGTAGCGTCTGTCATTTCCAAACATTATGAGGCTCCCCAACGTCAAAAAAAGAAGGAAAAACCACGTACAAACATCAGAGACGTTCGCAGGGTTGACGAACTCGACTTCGAAGCCAGATCCGGTTTTCAACGTGACGGTCGTTACCGTGAATGACTAGCGAGGAGAAAATAAGACGCGATACTACGTATAGAGCATGTTTGAATTACCTCTAGGGAAACGTCAACATACTCGTCGATCGAAAATGCCCCATTCAAGACATTGGGGTCGGAGTTTGTGATGACGATATTGACCGGGGTGGGGTCTCCACTGGTGTACGTCCAGGTGATAGTTTTACTCGTATTTTGGACCCTGGAACGGTGAGAACTAAGATTCCGTCACACGAACGACAAATGATGGTAAGGAGTACCAATAATCATTTGAAGTGGGGCCAGTAATGGTTATGGTCGCTACACGAAGAGAAAGAAAAAAGTCAGCACCTCATGACGCTCTCCAACATTCATGGCAATGTGGACCGTTGGGCGAGAAACGCTCAAGCTCCTATCGGTCTAGAGAAAAGCTGACACATACCGAGAGCTAAGGCCGGGAATGCAGCAAGAAGAGCGAGAGTGACGCGCATGGCGGTAAGAGGCAAGAGTGTGCAGGGATGAAAAATGAAAAAACACCGAGAAAGAGTGAGGTGGTTGCTGCCTCGACGTTAAGTATCCCACGGGCATATGTAGCTTCTCGGCTATCTCCGGTTGTCTGCTTTTCCACGCGTCATAAAATTACGTAATACATGTCTGAGCGTAAAGCTTTCAAGTTGGATTCGTCTACATAAGTAAGAAGCTTTACACACACCTAAGGCGCCTGGAATACATGAGAAACGCCGATTCGTCTACAAAAGTAAGAAGCTTTCACACAGCACCTAAGGCGCCTAGAATTCATGACGCTAAAAACTGAATGACGCTGAATCACACCATCTCAGTTGTGGAGACCGTAAATCATCATGCCATCAGTCTCGATCGCCGCCGGTTACCGGTATCCAACACAGCACAAGATCAACTTTCAAGATCCACACATTCAATCCACATCAGTTGTTATTGATGCATTGATGCATGAGCCTAAGAGGGATGGTTGTAAATCTAATGTACAGTTCGTTCACAATTTTGTGGATCTTGCAGCCAATCGTTGTCCCCGTAAGAGGATTGGCTTTATATACTCCTACAAGTGGGGAAATCAAAAATGTAAACTCACACTTGGTCCAAAAGAAATACACACCTTGTAGCCGTCCGGAACCTCTCTTTCATTTAATGGTTCGGTTTGTGCCTTGTCCCATAAAGTCTGGTACACATCTCCATTGTATACCCCAGTAGCACTATTTAAACGTCAGAGATGTCAATTCTAACCCCTAATCTTTCGTATTGACCGACTCACCTATCCAACTCCCAATCAGTAAATCCGAAACTGTCTGTTAGTCCAATAGCCTCCGGTAGCAATTCTTGGCATACAGTCGCAATTTTCAACCTCAATCTTCTTCCCGATTCGCTCCCTTCCAATAACCCGAAGGAAAGTAGATCGGTCAATGCAGATTCCACTGTCGTAAGCAAGTACTAGGGAGAGTTATTATGCGTCGACTCATACGGAGAAACAATGAACCCTCCCTCACCAACATGTAGATATCGCAAAGAGCTTTACATTCCTTCTCTGGCATCGACTCTTTCAAATTCTTCATTGTCTCACCCACCTGATTTGCAGCAAACGCCTCGGAGATCGCTTTGGCCACCCGTTGATCCATACTCGCATCAGGTTCATTCTGATATAGATATCTTTCGCGGACCGAGAGCGCAGCCCTCCACTCCAAAAGCTCGACGGTTTTCTCGAATTGGTCAATCCACGCGAAAGTTTTAGCAGATGGCATCTCCTGCCGAAGCAACCGAAGGTAATATGTAGACGGTGAAAGATCCATATCAACTCCCGCAGGAGTGGAGCTGAAGCGCTTATAAGATTTAAGCCCGGCCCTAACGACTTGTTGGTCCAGCACGAAATTATCTCCTTCGAACCTATTTCCCGGCTCATAAGCAAACCCTATGTTCAAACAAACTGAAACGCTTACGTTGTACTTGGCAAATATCTGGCGTACAAACGACCAAGCCCAGAAAAGCCACTATAACCATGTCCACCCATTGAACGTCGCGCAATTTCCAAATCAGCAGCGGTGATTGTCGTTACGAGAACTTTCAAACCGCTAGTAGTTGCATGAAGCTCAGCCAATAATGACGTGTCGCTTTTTGCGAGTCTTGATGACATGTTATTGTAAGAATTTATCTAGATTGGAAAAAATCAATTTGAATTAATTTTTTCACGGGTGAATGGTGTGGGTGTGACGAACTATTCGATAGCCGAGCACCATGAAGACATAAGCATGAGATAAAATGGGCAGTAGTCGATAATAGACAGAAGGATACGAGATCACTTGGGTTTCCAATCCATCTAGGGTTGGCGTGCCCTGTCTCCTTACCGTCGCATATCGGATAGATACTGTGGCCGCTGTTCATGTTTCTCAGTGTAATCTAAGGATAATAACGTGCAAATGGCGGACCTTTGGCACACATCTTCCCTGCTTCGATTACCATGCTGTGGAACACAAATAAATAGATAGACAGCGATCATGACATTCGGCATACCTCGAGCGGATATACAACATCTGCAAGCCTTAGTTCGTTAATATAACCATTTCAAGAGATGCGAAACAACATGGACAAACTGACACCTCCATAACTTATTTTTGCATGTGGAGGCTGAACATACTGCCCTGCGTCTGTCACTTGTGCAAACTTGGATAGCATGTTCTCCTTGGGTATACGAACGCGATCAAAACGAGCAAATCCATTATCTAAAGACGCATTAGCGCCAAATTCCTTCGGACCTTCGAGCGTCAATTCAGTGGACTCCAACCGGAGCGTAGAAAATTAATACCATACCTATGTCTCCGAGAACAATTCCGGGTAAAACACTATGATCCTCTACACCGGTATGAAATAAATACAAGTGATAGAAAAACATCTAGTTAGAGATAACGCACCAAGAGATCGTAGTTGTACAAAGAATAGATGCATGCCAACATGCCTCCCACCCGGAAGCATCAATTTCGCTTGCACAACACCGTGAGTGGCAAATTTACCAAGGCCACCTACCCACCACTTCGCCGAAGTAAAAGTCGGCGAATGGATTTCAAACTCTCGAGATTCGGGGATATATGTTGCGGTGGTTTCAAGTTGTGCCACGTTGCTCCCATGGGCCAGCTCGGTCTGTAGGTAACAGCCGAGGATTCCTTTGTTCGTGATAAGGTCGCCGTATTTGGCCAGAAATTCTGGGGATCCCTGAGACAACAATACCGGCTCGAAGGCTGCAAAGAGCATTAGCACGACATAGAGGCAGAATGTAGCAAAGAAAAAAAGTAACCTAGAAGGTGGAGTGTGATTGGGGTCGCGTCATCTATGTTTTCTGTGGCATGATTTATCTGCTGTGAGGACCAGCCATGTTTCTCCGCTAGCTCAAAGATACGAGAAGTCATTGCAAGGCCGCGATGGTATTGTTCTGTTCGATTCATGAAGAGTCTATATGATGCACCTTTCAATGAGGAATGGCAAGATGAATGAAGGTCGGACTGTATACCTCTTTGATTTATCAAACACAGGATCCTTTGAGATGATATCGACAACTTCGTGGTGTACCTGCCATTCCTCTCGTCCGTCTTCGCCAAACAGTATCATCAGAAATTTGCCAAACACGGTTGCAGGAAATACCTACTGTAAACGAAATCCCGAATGCGTTCTACATTAACTGACGTCCTCTGCCTAGCCTGGCACATGTCCAGTTTTGTCTGAGCATTTGGATCGATGTATGCCATTAGCGACACTCGTGACAAAGGATCTTGGAGGTCGTTCGAAGTTGGTCAATTTAGTAGATATGATTTGAAACAGGTGGGCACCAACGAATCGACAAGAAAAGCACACCGAAGACTCGCAGACAATTCACTAATAAGCAGACGCTGGTAAGACCGCCCACAGGGTCAACTGCCGGTCACATAGGAATCAGGATGTAAACGGGATGTAAGATTATGCGCAGTACTGTAACTTGAATGGGCTGCTTACATAATATTGACTCTTTAAGTCAGTATAATCGCCTCGATTTACGGTAAACCAGTAAATCAGCGTAAAGCGCGGCGTGACAGGGTCACGCCGAGCTCGAGGGAGTCGCGCTCGTATTTCCACTGTAGATAGTGACTGCAAGTATTCTTACCTATGATTGACAGTCCGAAAACTTGAGATGGGCCTCAATGGAGGTGTGAGTGTGCGAAAATAATTTAATCAGCCTCGTTTGCGCGGACAGGGAGGCGTTCTATCCATTTTGGACAGTATAACCTCAAAATTTACAACGAAAGCTCAATTTTAATTGATGGCGTGGTGCGCAAGACAATTTCCCTTCGTTTCCGTAGAGCCTCATATATGTTTCATTAACGAAATCGGTCAGTTTGAAGCAAAAATTAATAAAAACATCGAATCATGTGCTCGTAAATTGGGCCGATTTACCGTAAATTATTCTGGAATAAGTACTTTACCCGCGTGAACGGCACTTTATTTCACTTATTTGGTAAATTGAGTGCCGGCAACGTTCGGGACGCCTTCAACTTGTGCCAATCACACCGGTTTTCTCTCAGACTTTGGGCTGGACGACAAGCAATATATCCATTGTGTATCCGACGTGCTATCTACCATCGCGACCCTCCCCATCTCGTGTTTCCGACTGACCTCTCTGCTTTCCGCCAGAAAAGGAAACGGCGGTCGTGCGCGCGGCCGTGGTGACCGGCGTGACGTTAGGTCACCGTGACCGCACCTTCCCGTTAAGGCACTTAGGCCCGTAAATTATTCGTACTAAGTCCCTTCACCTCGTTCATGCGACTCATACTACAGTGTACTTTGGAAAACTATCATTGCCCAAGCCCATTCATGACAAATAAATAGCCGACACAGTTCACTGGTGCGCGATATAAGTATAATACATCCCAGATACACACGGGCTCATTCCTCAAAATGATCCGACTGAATTGTGGGAAACAGGGCGCGTAGTATTTTTATACTGCGCGCCCAGTGCCTCCTCAGTGAGCTTATCCCACGCTCTTATCTCATGAATCCTCCTAGCATTATGGATCTTCATTTCCATTCATCATCAGTGGGGGCCAGTTCACATCATCATCTACAGGACTCATCTATCCGACACCAGCCCCTTGCTCATCAGACATTCAGACGACCTTATCTGAGTCCTCTGTGCAAGTTTCACAGACTCCTGCACCGTATCCATCGAATTCTGGATTCTTCCAACAAGCCTCAAATGTCAACGCCAGCAATGGGGTTTTCAATAATGTTACAGGTCTCCAGCTCAATATTACTGATAACTCTCTCGACGCGGAGATGAAGGTACGTTGATCATTTGTTTAGTCCGTAGAACGATTTTAAATTTGTGCTTGGTAGAAAAATGGTATTTTAGATCATCTGCATACCTCCCGTATCTAATTGTCTTCTGCTAGAGTGTCTCAAGCAATTACCCCGTGCCATAGGTGCAGGATACTATTCTAGCAATCACAACACTTGTCTTTGGGGCACGCGAGAAGAGGTACTTCAACTGATTGAGACGTGGGAGGAGGATGGGACAGACAATTCTGTTTATTGGTTGAAGGGAGTTACGGGATGCGGGAAGTCAACGATTGCTCAAACCTTTGCTGAACGTTCCGCAGCACAAGGCAGACTTGGAGCTAGCTTCTTCTGCTCGCGCGACTTTCCTGATAGACGCAATCTCCGTCTCATAGTTCCGACTCTCGCATATCAGTTGGCATATCGGTACGCTGCATTCAAGGCTGCTCTTGTCGAGGTCGTCCAATCCAGCCCAGATGTAGGGGATGAATCCTTAGCTGTCCAGTTCGAGAGGTTCTTAGTGCGACCGCTAACACGGACTGGAGTACATACAACGATCATCGTGGACGCTCTTGATGAATGTGCAGACAAGGAGCCTGTTTCAGCTTTCCTTTCGGCACTAGCTCAATATGTGCACGAGATCCCCACTATCAAATTCTTCATCACCGGCAGACCGGAAGACCGCATCCGATCTGGGTTCAAGATCCCATCCTTACGGACCAAGGAATTGTCTCTTCACGACATCCACTCGGCTATCGTTGACTTGGACATCGAAACATATATTAGGACCAAGCTGGAGGAAATCGCTGTAAGAAAGCGCCTCTCCATCAGTGGTTCTTGGCCCTCCTCTGAAGATATCGCTGTCGTTCTGAAGAAGTCCTCTGGCCTCTTCATCATTGCTTCCATCATCATCAACTTTATCGATTATCCGTATGCCACGCCCCAAGAGCGTCTCAAATTGATCATTGATATGCCGGATAACATCATTTACGGAGGAACGTCTGGAATAGACGCTACATACCGTCAAATTTTCCTTTCTAGCTTCAAAAATGTCGAAGAAGGCGACTGTCAATTATTTGATCAACTTCGTCTAGTGGTTGGGTCCATCGTACTTGCATATAATCCTCTATCACGTGCAAGCCTTGCGAAGATATTGGGAACGTCTTCAGAAAGGATATGGACGACAGACTCGGAGGCAATTAGGATTTGTCATAAATCATTATCACCGATCCACAACGGTGTTCCGATGCTAAATACTGCATCAATGCTCCCGCTCATCATCTAGAGCTTGGCACTCTTTGTTTACAGTTAATGAGAGTGACATTAACGAGAAACATTAGCCGCTTACCCAGATATGCCATGAACAATGACATTGCGGATCTTCGTGCTCGTCGGGAAGAACATATCGGGGATCCACTGGCGTATGCATGTATGTCTTGGGTCAAACACTTGTTGTCGAGCTCCGAAGGTGGCAACGACACAAATGTCGTTGTTGAATTAGTCAATTCATTTTTCCGGAACGATTTCCTGTCGTGGCTGGAAGTGTTGAGCATAGAAGGCGATTTTCTCGCCGCAGTTTATTCTCTTCGTGATCTGCGATCCTGGCTAACTAATGTGGGTATTTTTACATGACTCGGAATCATTGGTTGATTTTCATACTACAGGCCAAGAACGCAGACGCTCCTCTCTTGGGCTTAATTGATGATTGCAACGAATTTGTTCACCGGTTTTTTCGTATTATGAAAATATCTGCAAACCACATCTATCATTCCGCCCTACCTTGGTGTCCAACATTATCCCTCATACGTACACTCTATCACGCCGAGTTTGTGACTGAAGTGAAAACTCTGAATGCAGTCGATAGGTCCTGGGACGCCGGCATCAGGATGATTCCCATGCATTCTTACAGCTGGAGAGAAATAGTGTTTTCTCACACGGGTGCACTAGTGGCTGTTTATGGAGATGACAACATAAAGATTTTTGACACCATGGCAGGAGCACCTCTGGCCGTTATTGTTATTCGCAATATCTTGGGAATTTCGTGTCCGGTCGTTTTTTCACCCAACGATGGTCTCGTATCTTCGTGTCATGGTAGTGCGGTCTGTGTGTGGGATGTACGGACATGCAACATCGTTCGGACATTTGAAGGGCACCAAAACGCAATCACCTCGGTCGCGTTCTCGCCTTGCGGAACCATGGTCGCATCTGGCTCATATGATAAAACTGTTCGAATTTGGAACATATCTTCGGGTTGCTGCGAGTGTGTGTTTGAGGACCACGTAGACGCGGTACGAGCTGTGTGCTGGACAGCAATAGGGAATAAAGTCCTATCAGGATCGGATGACAGGAATGTCAGAGTATGGGATGTGTTAGAGCGAATGTGTTCGAAGGGTTTTCCTGTTGAAATTGTGACGACAGCTATTGCATCCTCACCAGGCTCATTCGCGGTTGTTTCTGGATCAGTTCTGAGGGTATTCAACTCGGAGGACGGTTGCCCCATGCAAACCATCTCAACTGATGACAATAACCCTGCCAAATATTCAATTCGAGGAGACAGTAACCGGATAAGCTCTGTCCGATATTCAGTTCAACGAGACATGATCGTGTACACAAACGGGCACAAACGGGCCGTGTGGGATCTAGCTAAGCGAGAGCTTGCATCGCTAATCACGTTCTGCGATTATTTTCTTGCGTTTTCACCAGATGGGACATACGCGGCCTCAGATTCAGAGGCCTCTGTGCAGATCTGGAAAATCAAACACGAATGCTCGGATTACAAGGCAGCCGTCAATGGCTCCGAGGAAGTGACGGATATGTCATTTTCTCCGGATGAACAGCTAGTACTATCCAAATCGAACGCAGCAGTCAACATCTGGGATGCGACTATTGGTGTATGCTTATCCACATTCGATCGTCATGGAGTCATCGTTCATTCAGCTGTCTTTTCGTCCAACTCTGCGTTCGTCGCGTGTCTGTCAAGCCACTATGTCATGGGTGCCAAGCACGCACGAGTATGGTCATGGACTGTCCATACTCCTAGTTCTGTCAAATCCTTCGAAGTGGATCTCAACGCGCGCCATATCGCGCTCTTTTCAGATGGCAGGAGACTGGTTATTGTATCACAGTCACACGTCAAAGTATTGGATACAACGAATAGGAGACTTCTTGCCTCTTCGGAAATCGATCCTCCAGTACAAAAAGATGTACGGATTTCGTTTTCCATTGATGAGACCAACATTGTCATTGAGAGCGATGGCTCCAGAAAGAGTTGGCATATTTGTCCTACGTTCATATTCTATCACGACAGTTCTTCTAGTGACAACCCATCCCCTTCACTACCGATGGTTTTAGTTCCTCTGCAAGAAGAACAGCCACGCCAAGGCGCCCCTGCTCAAGGTCAACACATTCAAAGCCTGGTAGACAAGGACGAGTGGATTCTGGATCAGAACGGGAGGCGCATACTTTGGGTTCCAGAAAACCGCAGAGCTTCCTCGTGCGCCGTTCAGGGTATGAAGGCTGCTGTAGGGACTAAGCTTGGGAGGTTTTATATGGTCGATTTTTCTGACACGCTTTCATTTTGACAAGCTGCAATTGGAACTTTGTACGTAGATTACTAGCTTACATATATAAATCTTGAGTTGAATAGTCGTCGAGGGTTTTTCTTTGATGCAGCTGCAGCGCTGAACGTTTGAACTTTCATATTCATGACTAACAGCATTTTGAAGTCTCTTCTAAAATTCTACCCTTGTCTCTCATTTATAGAAGATAACGACTATTGCTCGAGTCGCCAGCGACACCCCTCACGACAAATCACAATTCCAAGTGAACAATGTACAGTGCTCACCATTTATACACTATACTGTACTAGAATACCCCGGGATTAAATATTGAATTATAGTACTCCCCTCGGAAAAGTCCACTGTGCTTCAGCGCTTCGGCCAAGGACCGCGCGCATCAAGCGGCGGCGTCTTCAATCTTTACTAGTTGTCCGACCTCGTCTGCGACTTTGCATACTCTCATTGATCTCACTCCTCAAGGCTTACTATGGCTCACCATTTCCATTCATCACTAGCAGGAGCCAGCTCACTTTCTCGTCTACAGGAGGTACTTACCCAACAATCTGACCATTCTTTGTTAGATCGCACTGCAAGCTTACTATTGTTATCGGAGCCCTTTTCAGACGTTCTACAGGCTACTGCACCATCTACATCGAAGTCTGGATTCTTTCAAGGAGCCTCACAAGTCAATGCCAGCCATGGTGTTTTCAACGACGTTACGGGTATCCAATTAAATTTTAATGCGAACCCTGTAAGCGTAGAGATGGTATGTGAATCATTTGATTTATTGATAGCTCGATTTCAACTTGTGTGCTCGACAGGAGAACGGTATATCTACATTCATCAAACTTAGGTTCCAAGTCTGATGGTCTTTGAATAGCGTATCTCGACAAGCTTCCTCGAGCAAAAGGTGCAGGACATAAGTCCAGCTACCATAAAACGTGTCTACTAGGTACAAGGGAAGCAGTACTACAAGAAATTGAGATATGGGAGGTGGACGAGACGAAAAAATGTGTATACTGGTTGAAAGGAGGTGCGGGATGCGGAAAATCCACCATCGCTCAAACATTTGCCAAACTTTCTGCAGAGAACAGTAATCTTGGAGCTAGCTTCTTCTGCTCTCGTGACTTTCCAGATAGACGCAATCTTCGTCTCGTATTCCCAACTCTTGCATATCACCTCGCGTACAAATACCCAGCATTCAAAACCGCCCTCGTACAGGCTATACGTTCAACCCCCGATGTAGGAAGCGAATCATTACCTGAACAGTTCAAGATGTTCCTAGTGGAACCGCTCAAAGAGACCGGAATATCTACCACGATCGTCGTAGATGCTCTCGACGAATGCGAGGATAAGGAACCTGTTTCAGAATTCCTTTCAGCATTAGCTTCTTATGTGGACGAGATTCCAACCATAAAATTCTTCATCACCGGAAGACCAGAAGATCACATTAGATCTGGTTTCAGTATCCCTTCCTTACGGACCAAGGAATTGCCACTTCACGACGTTGACTCTGCGACCGTGGACCTGGATATAAAATCATATGTTACGACCCGACTGAAGGAAATCGCTACCAGACGAAGGCTCTCTATTAATGGTCCCTGGCCATCCGAGAAAGATATCGTTGCTGTTTTGAGGAAATGCTCTGGTCTATTCATCGTTGCCTCCGTCATCCTCGATTTCATCGATTATCCATATGCCATGCCTCAAGATCGCCTCAAGCTGATCATAGACATGCCAGATAGCACGATCTATGAAGGAAAGTCAGGGATCGACGTCACGTATAACCAAATCCTCGTGTCTAACTTTAAAGCTGTCCATGAGGATGATTTCAACTTCTTTGATCAGCTGCGTCTTGTAGTTGGATCCATAGTCCTTGCATTCAACCCCCTCTCACGAGCAAGCCTCGCGAACATATTAGAAATGTCATCCCAAAGGATATGGACGATTCTTTGCTCATTACACTCTGTTCTCATCATCCCGGAATCGGATTCGCAAGAAATACGGATCTGTCATAAATCGTTCGCAGATTTTATCACTGATCCACATCGATGCCCTGATGCTAGATACCGCATCACTGCTTCTGCTCAACATTTAGATCTTGGTGTTCGCTGCCTGAAGTTGATGAAGACGTCACTGAAGAAGAATATATGCCACCTGCCACGATATGCCATGAACATCGATATCGAGGATCTCAATACGCGTAGGGAGAAACTCATTGGGTCTGCACTTGGATATGCATGCAGGTCCTGGGCCAAACACCTCAGGTCAAGTTCTGAAGTTTGTGACGGCATCGATACTACCGTTGACATGGTCAATTCTTTCTTCACCAACCAATTGTTGTCATGGCTGGAGGTGTTGAGCATCGAGGGTGACTTTCGTGTCACAATCTACTCTCTTCGCGATGTAAGGTCGTGGCTATGCAATGTGAGCATTTTATAATATTATGATAGAACTTCAATTGTTAATTTTCTACTATAGATCAATAGTTCTGTTATCAGCATGTTGGACTTGATTGATGATTGTGAGAGATTTGTTCTACAATTCTTCGATGTCATGGAACAATCCGCGACCCATATATATCACTCCGCACTTCCTTGGTGTCCCACTTCCTCTCACGTACGAACACTCTATCAAATTCAACTCACGATTGAGGCGAACCTGCTGAACGCAGTTGACTCAACTTGGGGAGCCTGTATCAGGACGATTCCTGTGTGCAAGAAGGTCAAAATAATAGTGTTTTCACACAACGGGGCCTTGTTTGCTGTTGGCGCAGTAGGTTTCGTAAAAGTTTTCGACACCGCATCAGGAGCAAGCATAGCTACGTGTTCCGTCCACCGGACCTCGCGCTCAATTGTTTTCTCATCCGATGATAGCCTCATTGCCTCAGAGCTTGGGAACGGAAGAGTCAGCATTAGCAATCCACAAACAGGCGATCTTGTTCAACAGTTTCGCGTGGATGACACTCTGGTTAGTGCTCCACGGCTCCCGAGTTACAAGCTCAATCGGTTTCGAGGACAAACAGACGCAACGTCTATTGCCTTCTCGCCTTGTGGGACAATGATTGCTTCTAGTGCAGCCGACAATACCATTCGAATTTTGAACATCTCTACACATTGCTGCCAGTTTGTAATGAAGGGTCACTCAAGAGGGGTCCGAGCCCTCTGTTGGTCAGCAAAGAATCAAATCATATCAGGATCAGATGATAGGACCCTCAGAGTTTGGGACGTTTCGACGCAAAAATGTTCAATGATTTTTCGTAACAACCATGATGGGGTGACAGCTCTGGCATCATCACAGGATTGTTTTCTATTTGCTTCCGGATCCCGGGATGGAACGGTGAAAATATACAATTCACAGTCTGGTAATGTTATCCAAACCATCTCAGCCGGTGACCCGATAGGTTCTGTTCAATTTTCCGATGACGGAGACAGGATTATGTATACATCGAGGAATTCAGGATACATATGGGATTTAACTCGACAAACCCGTACGTCGGAAACTACATGTGATGGTGGACCTGTCGCATTCTCGCCGAACGAGGCCTATGTTGCTTCAGGATCTGGCAGCTTTGCGAAGATTTGGAAAACTGGAGATGGATGTTCGAGTGACGAACTATCCGCTAGTCGCCCCGATGAAGTGAAAGAGCTTGCGTTTTCGCCAGATGCAGAGCTTCTGGCATTTAGATCTCATGCAGCGGTCAACCTCTGGGATACGACTACCGGCACATGCTTATACACATTCGATCATCATGGCGTCAGCGTTTCTTCAGTTGTTTTTTCACCCAACTCTAGGTTTGTCGGTTGCCTATCAAGCCACTACTTCATGGGTGTCAAGCGTGAACGAGTCTGGATATGGAGTGCCGATACTCGTAGTCCAGCAAATTCCATCGAAGTGGAGCTCGACGTACATCATGTCGCACTTTCTTCAGACGGCAGGAAATTGGTTTCTTTATCGCATTCGCACATGAAACTATTGGATCTGGCAAGCAGGGTATGTCTCGCCAATCTGGAGTTTGATCCCCCATTGCAGAAGGCAGGGCATGTTTCATTTTCTGTCGATGGAACTAGAGTTTTCGTGGAGAGTGATGGGGTCACAGATGGTTGGCATATCTCGCCCGCAATCATATTTTATCATGGCACTTCCTCCAGCGACAACCCATTCACCTCGTTGCCGATGGTTTTTACTCCCATGCAAGAACGTCCACGTCAAGACCTGTCTGCGCAAAGTCAGCACTGCAATCGATTGGAGGGTGGCCATGAGTGGATTCAGGATCAGTGTGGGAGGCGTATACTTTGGGTACCACCGGATTGGAGAGCTGCGTCGAGTGATGTGCAAGGCAAGAAGGTCGCTATACGCATTGGAAGTGGGAGAGTTTATATGGTCGATTTTTCTAATGTACCTCTCGAGAAAACAGAGCTTTGAACACAGTATGTCAGGAAACGTGCGCATCTATTATTTTGTTCTTATTATCGACGTTTTCATTTTGACAAGCTGCAATTGGAACTTTCGTACGTAGACTACATAAGTATATAAATCTCGAGTTCAATTGTCGCCGAGGGTGTTTCGTTGATGCGAAGAGATATTTCTCCGATACCGATAACTCGTGATTTTATGGTGACGGAAAATTCCACATTATAGAAAATCCAGCTCAAAGCGCCACTGAATTTCGGGTTCAAACGTTAACGTTTATGAGTAGCAGCATTTTGAAGTGCATTGTAATTCTATCGTTATCTTGTCCAGAGAAATCAATGATTATTCCTCACTGGCAAGTCGTCGACAACACCTTGGCACAACCTCATGACAAACTTCAAATCAGCGCTCAACGTCAACCGTTATTAATGTAGCATGCTAGGGCTGCGCATTCAGCGCTCAGGTCTTCTTTCTTGAAGTACGAGTCGTCTTATCCGTCGTCACTCACCCCGGCTGCATACTCTCAACCCCCCCAGCAATCTCTTTGTGAGACACTCGAGCTTGCAATCGAAGTTGTCAGGGCCTTTTCAACGTTCTCCAGGCTCTTGCGCCTCCTACATCGATGCCCGGATTCTTTCAAGGAGCAAATGTCAACGCCAGCAACGGGAATTTCAGCAATGTTACAGGAATGCAGCTCAATATTCATGGCAACGTTATAGGCGTGGAGGTGGTACGTTGATCATCTGCTTAATTGATATGACGATGGCCAAATTTTGCGCCCTACAGGAGAACGGTATATCTTTTTTCATTGACCCGGACGAGTCACGTCTGATCTTTTTTAATAGCGTATCTCGAAAAGCTACCCCGTGCAAAAAATGCAGGATACAAGTCTAGCAACCATAAGACGTGTCTTTTAGGTACAAGGGAGGCAATACTACAGGAGATTAACACATGGGAGGCGGATGGGACGAACAAATCCGTTTACTGGTTGAAGGGAACTACGGGATGTGGAAAATCGACGATTGCTCGAACATTTGCCAAACTTTCTGCAGAAGAAGGTCATCTTGGAGCTAGCTTCTTCTGCTCTCGTGACTTTCCCGATAGATCCAACCTTCGTCTCGTATTCCCGACTCTTGCATATCACCTCGCATACAAATACCCTGCATTCAAAACCAACCTCGTGAAGATCATCCTTTCCAGCCCAGATGTAGGGGGCGAATCATTAGCGGAACAGTTCGAGATGTTCCTAGTGAAACCGCTCAAAGAGACCGGAATATCCACTACGATCGTCGTAGACGCCCTTGACGAATGCGAGGACAAGGAACCTGTTTCGGAATTCCTTTCAGCATTAGCTTCATATGTGGACGAGATTCCAACCATAAAATTCTTCATTACCGGAAGACCGGAAGATCACATTCGATCTGGTTTCAGTATCCCTTCCTTACGGACCAAGGAATTGTCTCTTCACGACGTTGACTCGACATCTGCGGATATAAAAACATATGTTACAGCCCGACTAAAGGAAATAGCTACGAGAAGAAAGCTCTCCATCAATGGTCCCTGGCCGTCCGACATAGATATCGCTGCTATTTTGAGGAAATGCTCTGGTCTCTTCGTCATTGCCTCCGTCATCCTCGATTTCATCGATTATCCATATGAAATGCCTCAAGATCGCCTCAGGCTGATCATTGACATGCCAGATAGCACAATCTATGAAGGAAAGTCAGGGATCGACATCACATACAACCAAATCCTCGTGGCCAACTTTAAAGCTGTCCATGAGGATGATTTCAACTTCTTTGATCAGCTGCGTCTTGTAGTTGGATCCATAGTCCTCGCATTCAACCCCCTCTCACGAGCAAGCCTCGCGAACATATTAGAAATGTCACCCGAAAGGATATGGATGATCCTTTGCTCATTACACTCTGTCCTCATTATCCCGGAATCGGATTTAGAAGAAATACGGATCTGTCATAAATCGTTCGCAGATTTTATCACTGATCCACATCGATGCCCTGATGCTAGATACCGCATCACTGCTTCTGCTCAACATTTAGATCTTGGTGTTCGTTGCCTGAAGTTGATGAAGACGTCACTGAAGAAGAATATATGCCACCTACCTCGATACGTCATGAACAATGATGTCAAGGATCTTTTTGTGCGCCGAGAGAAGTTCATTGGCGCTGCGCTTGGATATGCATGCAGGTCCTGGGCCAAACACCTCAGGTCAAGTTCTGAAGTTGGTGACTACATCGATATTACAGTCAATACGGTCAATTCCTTTTTCGCGCACCAATTCTTGTCATGGCTGGAGGTGTTGAGCATCGAGTGTAATTTTCGCCTCACAATTTACTCTCTTCACGATGTAAGGTCGTGGCTATGCAATGTGAGTATTCTATGATATTATGATAGAACTTCAGTTATTAATCTTCTTACTATAGGTCAAGGCTTCTGTTCCCATCATGTTGAACTTGGTTGATGATTGTGAAAGATTTGTTCTACAGTTCTTCGATGTCATGGAACAATCCGCGACCCATATATATCACTCCGCACTTCCTTGGTGTCCCACTTCGTCTCACATACGAATGCTCTATCAAACTCAGCTTAGGACCGAGGCGAAACTGCTGAACGCAGTCGATATAACTTGGGGAGCTTGTATCAGGACGATTACTGTGAACATGGAGGCAGAAACAATTGTGTTTTCACACAAGGGGGCCTTGATTGCTGTTGGCGGATGGGGTTTCGCGAATGTTTTCGACGTTATATCGGGAGAAAACCTAGCCACGTTTCATGCTAATGGTACCTCTCCACTCACTGATTTGAAACCCATTGCTTTGCAAACCATTGCTTTCTCACCCGATGACGGTCTTCTGGCTTATATTAGAGATGGAAGAATCCGTGTTAGCCATCTTCAGACAGGCGATCCTGTTTGTATTCACGAAGACGAAGACGACGACAAAGACGAAGTAGCGTCCATTATCTTCTCGCCTTGTGGAAAATTGGTTGCTTCTGGTACGATTAAAGGTTCCATTCAGATTCGGGACCTCGCTTCGGAGCTGGGTGATCGCAAGATTACACTGAGAGGACACTTTGGAGTAATCATAGCCCTTTCCTGGTCAGAGACAAAGAATCAAATTATATCAGGATCGGATGATATGACCATCAGAGTTTGGAACGTTGCGACGAAAACGTGTTCAATGGTTTTTCATCTGGATGTTGGCCATGTGACAGCTCTCACATTCTTACAAGATTCCTCTTTATATGCTTCTGGATCCCAGGATGGAACAGTGAAAATATACAATTCACAGTCTGATAATGTTATCCAAACCATCTCAGCCGGTCACCCGATAGACTCGGTTCAATTTTCCGACGACGGACACAGGATCATGTATACATCAGGAAATTCGGGATACATATGGGATTCAACTCGACAAACTCATATATCGGAAACCACATGTGATGGAGAACCAGTCGCATTCTCGTCGAACGGGGCCTATATTGCTTCAGGATTTGGCAGGTTTGTGAAGATTTGGAAAACTGGAGATGGATGTTCGAGTGACAAAGTATCTGCCAGTCGCTCCGATGAAGTGGAACAGATTGCTTTTTCACCAGATGCAGAGCTTCTAGCATTTAGATCTCATGCAAGAGTCAACATCTTGGGTACGACTATCGGCGCGTGCTTATACACATTTTATCGCCATGGCGTTTGCGTTTCTTCAGTTGCTTTTTCGCCGAATTCTAGGTTTGTAGGTTGCCTATCAAGCCAATATTTTATGGGTGTCAAGCGCGGGAGAGTCTGGATATGGAGTGCCGAGACTGGTAACCAAACAGACTCCGTCGAAGTGGACCTCGACGTACACCATATCGCACTTTCTTCAGATTGCAGGAGATTGGCTACAGTATCACACTCGTGCATCAAACTATGGAATCTAGCAAGTAGGAGCTGTCTTGCCAATTTGGATTTTGATTCACCACTACAGAAGGAAGCGCATATTTCGTTTTCTGACGATGGGACCAGAGTTTTCATGGAGAGCGATGGGGTCATAGATGGTTGGCATATTTTCCCCACAATCGTATTTTATCGTGGCACTTCTTCCAACGATAACCCATTCACCTCATTGCCGATGGTTTTTGCTCCTATGCAAGAACGGCCGCGCCGAGACGCGCCTACGCAAAGCCCGCATTGCAAGCGATTGGATGGTCATGATGAGTGGATTCAGGATCGGTATGGGAGGCGTATACTTTGGGTGCCACCGGATTGGAGAGATGCGTCGAGTGACGTGCAGGGCATGAAGATCGCCGTACGGACTACCAGTGGGAAAGCTTGTATGGCCGATTTTTCTGATGTGCCTCTTGAAAAAACAGAGCTTTGAATATTTTATGTAGCCTACCTACGTATAGTGTATGTCATAAAATGCCCTCCCTGATTAGGCTCAAGAGTATCTATTGTTCAACTTGGGTCGCAAACGTGATGATATTCCGCACGAATTGAGGACTAACGAGATATTTTCGATTCTCTTCTCTTCTTCTCCCCTCAGTGTCTTTCAATACACTGAGGTTAGTAGAACGCTCTTTCTTTTATTTTCGATATTAAGCTGTATTTTAGTTTTTACTATCTACCTAGTGTAATTAACGTTGATAACCTTGAAAGATGATCACTTGATGGAAATAAAAAGAAGGATATACACATAGTCATTTCCCTCGCGACATCTTTGCCTGAGAAAAAGAGTCGAAACGTAGTCCTGTTCAATTGTGTCTTCTTGTATCACACCTTGACTAACTCAAGCCAACCATCCCCATAAAATACGTTCAGAAAACCTACTATCAGTTACTTGTGCTATTTCGTATATCAGTAGTAGATGGCTCGCCGAATAAAAAGATCACTAAGCATTGTACCAGGCACCAACTTCGCAACCGTAGCGACGATCATTATCATGATAGTGTATATTTCCGCACGTGTTCGAAGGTTAATATGAGAAGCTCTCGTTTTGAGGGACTCAGTGACCCGAAAAGAATACGGCTGACTGGCGAGAAAAGGTAACCTTCGCTACATAGAGAAGCCATTGCATCAGCTCAGAGGCTGGTATTTTCTGAAATGGCCCCTTGAAGATAGCGAACTGGGAAATTAAGTTTGTACTGAATGTATGACAAGATATACAAGACCCAACAAGCACAGCACCTTATATTTCCTCAAGCAGGGTATACAAGCAGACCGCCATGGATGCATCTTCGAATCAATGACAGTTCAGGAGTACTGTATTCAGAACGCCTTTTACATAGTCTCCAGTAGGGCCAATACCAGTGGGTCTAAATCGCATTTCAGGCTTCGTGGATCGAACAGACAAGTTTAGCAAAATATATGCAACATTGTCATCAGAACTAAGTTGGTTTCGTTGGAAAGCCGAAGGTAAATGAAGTAATTACTGCACACGTGGAGTGAGGCCCCCAAGTTGAAGTACTTACGTCAAGAAGTTATGTCGGAAATTTCTTAAACGCATTGCAATCAATTATAATGGTTTATAATGCCATAATTGACTTAGCCGATTAACAATTGACTATAATTAACCCCACGGGTTTGTAATCTGGTTTGTAATGCAGTTACCAAAATTGTAGATCAAATCACAATTGGGATTATAATTTTATTCACAATTCTGGTAATTAAATTAAAATTACAATTGCAATTTGATTATAATCGTGCTCACGATTCTCGTACCGAGATTATAATTATGATTGTAATTTGATTATAATCATGCTCACAATTCTTGTGCCGAGATTATAATTTCAATCGCAACTTGCTCATAATAGTAAAAACGGAATTGTATTCAGTAACCAGCAAATCATATTACAATACACAGATCAAATCCGAGATTTTTTGCCAGAAGCGGCCCTCGTTGTTCTTCCACGGGGTTTGTGCGTTTCGTCAGGATCCTCTATAGGTTCTCCACTAGTAGCGACTGGCTCCTGGACCTTTTTCCTTCCCTTTCCCCGTTTGGCTCTGGTGAGGGCAGCGGCAGGTGCATCGTGGTTGTCGTTAGTTGCGACCGGGAGGAGCTCCGATTCGGGGGTGGCATTCCGACTGGGTGCTGGAGTAATCAGGGTGGGAGCTGGAGTGGTCATAGCAGGAGCTGTGGTAGTAGCGGGGGTCGGGGCAGTTATGGTGGGCGCTGACAAACCCATATGTATCGTAGCGATTTCGTCTTCGGACCTATTGTCAATATCATTGGTGATCTCGTCGTCGGACCTGTTGTCGATGTCGTCATCCTCCTCAAGGCCCTGCATGACATTCTCCACATCACTGGCGAAATTGTACTCTTCCGAGATTCCAGACTCCGACTTTTTCCGAGTTGACGGGAATAGTTCATCGTTGAACATTTGGACAATGGCCTTGATATGAGGGTTGTCGGCCATTTTGATAAGGACCTTCTTGTATTCGTTGAAGTCTCGACGATAGTTGATTCCGCTTTTTCCACCGACATGGTCGAACTCAACGTCTGGTGAAAGCATGAATCGTGCCTGCCGAAGTGGATTAGAAATAAATATCTAGAAACTAGATAAAGACTCACCAGGACACATGAAAAGGCGATCGCGCCAGGCGTTACATGAGTCAGACCCCAAAGGACTCCTATTGGCCTCGGCCCTGGGCGGCGGTCCATTTTTGATCCCAGGGAACGCACACCAAACAATATGACCTTGAGGATCTACAAAGCATCAATATCGATAGACGTAGACTTCAAAGAACAAATAGTACCGTACCTTTGCCAATGCAGGATTTGTGAACGGGGTCTTCGGATCAATCTTATGGTCGCGGTAGAGAACGGGGGGGAAGCAGAGATACGGTTTCGTCACATCAGGGCCTCTTAAGAGCGCCTGGAGCTCAGGGACATGGGACCGGTCATGCGAGACTTCAAAATATGTTGCTGGAAGATTGAATATATTTGCGGCAACCGTACGGACACGATGTACATGATTTGCTCGTGACTGGTTCAAGCTTTGAATGAACTATGTCGGACGAGCATATGATTAGTTACAGTCATAACAGTAACAACGTTACATACCGTTTCACCAAACCAAGACGAGCGTCTCATAGCATCATGGAATTGGGGAGGAACGAACGCAAATAACTCTGCAACGACTCCATCCACGATCGATGCCGGACTCCGGTATCGGTCTTGGCTGTTTGGCGTCATCATCGCAGGAGGATCAACTCCAAAAACCGTGCTGTCAACCCAAATCTCTCCTAGAATGCCAAACTTTTGGCCTAACGTCTTGATCGTTTGAAGGTGTTCTAAGAAATGTTCAGGAATAATCGCAGGTGCATCCTTCTTCGAGCGCCGGCGCTTTCCCTGTGTCTGATCAGATAACAAGGATGCGTTTTCCAACTGCAAGGACTTCAACTCTTTCCGCATCTCGTTGATATCCTTTTGGGCCACCATGAGTGCCTATAAGTTTCAGTCGCAAGACGTGTTAGTCAAAAGCCTGGTAGATCGAGTATAAGATATTGCTTACAGTCTGTCCCGGGTCACTGATGCTGAACGCGATGAGATCAGCATCGCTCTCGTCGGTAGTATGAGGTGTGGAAGACATTCTAGTGTCCTGAGATGGGTGAGCAACAGGGTAGAGAAAAGGAAAGAACATACCACCTATTTATGAGAGCGACGGACATCGGCAACATGTCTGATGGATCTAATAAGTATACGTAAATTAGTTACTCGCAGAACAGTTGCACTACATACCTTGAGTATGCGAGTGCATGGCCAATTAGATCATGACGTGCACCCAATCTTATGTCCTGCAAAAATCTAATGTAGCGTCATGTGGCATTTGTATCTGGGAAACGGAGAGAATCGACGCAAAAACACTGTTTCAACTAGTAAGTTTGAAACAGGGTGTTCAGAGAGAGACAACTCACTTACATCACCAACACGCCATGTACAAGCACTCAGAACACGTTCCAATCATCTGTAATATCGAGTCTTGATATGAGAGGGACCTGGCATGATATTAGTGGAAGCGTTGAAACAGAGCTGAATTGGGCAAGGCTGCCATGTCGCGGAGTCGAGCAGAATGTAGGTCTGAAAAAGCTGAATCAGACGCTTGAGCAACCAGCAATGCCGACATATTTTCAGTGACAACAAGCGACGCGGAAATGAAAAAGTCTAAGTCAGGATTCTGAATCATGTGACATGCCAGGCGCATGAATTATCAATCAATATATACACGATAAGGAATTCATTATGTTTTTTTGTTATCGATACATGTCCGGTTACTAATAATAATACTCTGATTATGATTGCTTTTTCGATCTCTTTGATCTCCCTTTCGTTCTTCTGCGTCAGTTTCATTGTCCAAAGACATTCACGTCGTTGTGGCTGGTCTTGGACCGTACCGTTACGACCCCTTCGTTGAACCTACCTTCCAGCTTCAACAATATCTCCCTGGTAAACAAGCTGGGTAGATCGGTCTCAGCGTCGACTACCCCATTATTGCAGCAACATCAGCAATCTGTACCCTATCTATCACAGGGAACAATGTCGCGCCGAGGCTCTCCTCCTGGGTTGACTGAATCTTTGTCTACTGTCAATGTCCCTCGTTCTGTTCCAGCAACTCCAGTTCCGGGAATTTCGACCACTCCCTCACATATGATGAAGGCCCCGGGTACACCATTGTCGTCTGAGTCTCAAGGAATCAGTGGTAGATTAAGTTCTGCAGGCGTCCACTCCCTTAATGATGGTCACAACAACGGTAGTGACTTGCGCCCATCATTGTCACGATTGTCGTCTCAATATGAGAATGGATCGTTGGGGTTCAACGGCATGCAGTCTAACCTCGATGATACTCTTCGTGTATGTTTTCTCTTGTTCGCGGTTTTAGCATGACTGACTCTGCGTAGCAACAGTATAGCGTCGACTCGTACGAAAACTTGGACGATGACCGTTATAGTTACAGCATCGATGCTAACGGACGACTAGGTAATGGACTCAATGGTGCAGCAGGGTCTACAGCACTTTACCATCACAATGGTTCCCGATATGGACTTGGTCTGGCTGGGCGAGTTACCAGTGCAGACGCGAAAATGAACGGATTGCATGGTCCCGAGCATAAGGTGAGGAGATGTCGATTGTATGTACTCTTCTAAATTAACTATCTCCATCGGCATCTCATTATCTGTTTCCTAGTACTCGATTGGAGGATCTACAAGGGGAGATTGCCAGCCTCTGCAAAGATCAGCATGGTTGCCGTTATCTGCAGAAGAAACTCAAGGAGGGTGTTCCAGATCATCGCGACATCATCTTCCGAGAAAATTCCGGTCGCTTCGCCGATTTAATGACCGAACATTATTCCTAGATCCGTTTGGCAACTACCTCTGTCAAAAGCTTCTGGAATATGCGTCAGATGAACAGCGTAACCTTATCTGCGAGTCTGTCGCAACCGACTTGGTCAATATCTCGTTCAACATGCATGGCACACGAGCTGTCCAGAAGATGATTGATTTCTTGTCAATTGGCAGACAGGTTAGGTTTACCCAGACTGGGGCTGTGATTATTACTTACGCGCATGAATAGACGAATCCTCACTGTGCCGCTCAGATACATTTCATTATTGTCACCCTCAGTCTACATGTTGTTGTGCTGATCAAAGACTTGAACGGTAACTACATCGTTCAAAAATGTCTCAATAAGCTAGCCCCGGATGACAATCAAGTGAGTTAACATTCCTTTACTTATCCATGTTGTTAATCCGTGCTCGCGACAAGTTCATCTACAATGCAGTAGCTGCCAATTGTGTGGAAGTTGCGACACACCGTCATGGGTTTTGTGTCCTTCAGCAATGCATAGATCACGCTTCCGACCACCAGCGCGTTCTGCTTGTCAATGAGATCACATATAACGCTCTTACCCTCGTTCAAGATCCCTACGGCAATTATGTCAGTACACTCGTACACCCACTCTATAAACGAAAGTCTGACAATTATTTCAGGTTGTACAGTATATTTTAGATCAGAATGGCAATAGGTTCAGTGATGGCGTAATCCATCAATTCACCGGCAACGTTTGCGCGCTATCAGTCCAGAAGTTCAGTTCAAATGTGATAGAGAAGGTAGGTATTCTTCGTACCACCGTCTCATTCGTCTACCCTCCCCAATAAGAGTTTTTCTTATGCTGTGCTCCGCCACACAAATGCACCGTCGGTGCTGAGTTCAGCCTAGACTGCATTGGACTATGACGACCCTGCACAACGGATGACGGGGCGTCGTTCCTTTCCCCTCTCTCGAACAGAGCTCACTTCCCCTCCCCCTTTTCTCGCCTGCACATGCCTGTCGATTTTCACCTCAACCGGTCTCTGTAAACGTTTCGCGCCCTCGTGTTTATCCTCGCCTTTTCGTGCGAATCACTTACAGTTACAGATTATGGACATTTACAGGTCGTTGTTTGTACTACAACCCTTCCATAGGTAAATCTGCCTGCACACACGGTGATCGTCACGGGGACACAAATCTATAATTCAGAAGAGGGCCGTTTGGTAGAACTATCGTATGTATATTCCGTTCCAGCTCAACTCGATCCTTGCGCTCACGATCAAATTTATCGCTCTTCAGTCCTCCTTATCACAACATACTCTTATCCGTCTTCCCTTTGACCAGCTGGATAGAGAATGAGCGTCAAAAATGTGATCAAGCAGGTTGGGATCAACGGGGATGTCAACAATCTGGTTGTATGTTTACTTTATGTACTTTATGCGAGACAATTCATATTATTGCTGAAATTGAGACGCCGACGTTTGCTAGGTTTAATCTAACTGTATCGTTGACATAACAATCTCAGGCGGCAATTATACAGTAATAAGTATCAAGTGTAATAATACAACTAATCACTAACTGATCGCCTTCATGCGAAGAAACATGTCAGTATCTACTAGATCCATGACTAAAAAGTCACCGACTCTCTCATAGTCCTCCACAAGAAGGGCGCCACGGACGATTGATCGGGTGGAGATGAATTCGCATGATATGCGCGCATTTCTTCGGACTCGGTAGAAACACAAATCTTTGTCCTTAGACTGGCGTGGACCTGCTGGTGCATCAAATGGCTGAATAAGTGCGATAGGATATGTAGTGCCGTCGACAACGCAGTTGAAAAGGAAAACGAGTTGTGCAAAAATATGCCCACTTGCTGTTTTTACAATGATATGATCGAAGCGTGGATTCCCGTGAAATATTGGGTGGCACCGTAGATAATCTACTTTTTGCTGCCAGTCAACCAATGATTCGTAATTAACCTTGAGGAAGCGGTGCTCTGTAATCTATTAGGACCAAATATTGAGATATAAGAGCGCCAGATGCAGGGATAATACTACTTACTGTATCTGTTTTCTCAAACTTTACACGCTTCCCGCCAGGCAGCGGTATGTTATAAGCTGGGA
>QLOR01000891.1:0-10354 GCA_003313825.1 Sarcodon aspratus
CTGGATAACAAATAGAGGATAACTAATGAGTTGTATTGACTTAAGTCTATGTAATTAACAAGGATTTAATGAGATAATTAGCGGGAGATAGTGGGAAAAGGTACTAAACCAGCCTAACTAGGCGTGGAACCCAACCTGGGTTCCACGCCTAATTAGGCCCGTCTTGTGGGCATCACAGGTGACCCCACCAATAAGTCACCACTCCTATCGAAGAATCGATCATGGTGCAAAAGACCAAGCCTGTACTCCGAGTCAATATACCGCCGAGCGGTTTGAATGTGTTGACGGCATGTGGTAGACTCCGATATATATATGCAACTTGGTTCGTTGAGGAGTTCCAAGATAGAGGGCCTGATCAACAATTAGATCAAGTCCCGGGTTATCCATAGCATGATCTTCTCTCGCACAGGGATTCGGAATGAACATCGCTGGCAAGTAATACCGGGTAGACACAGAGTTTAGCATCGCCTATTCGTTGAGAGGAGTCACAGATAGCGGAGCCTGGAGGCGAGTAATAAATAAGCAAGAACAGCCTGAGGAAACTAATGTGTGAGACGCACATGAGTTGCCTTCAATTGATTCTGTTTCAGTTCCAACTGTCAAAAAAGACCTCAACCTACCAGGCTGTCCAGTAAGTTGCAGCGATGTTTTACCGTAGGACGGCTTTGACGCTCTGGAGGAAGTGCTGAGCTCAGGCAGATTCGGTATGTACCAAGGCTCTAAGATTTTCGCCTTTCGTGTCCACGGCACCTGCAGGCAGCATATCCTCTGGTCGAAAGCATGCGTCGATTGGTATACTAGATTTGCGGCAACAGCCTAAGTGATGATGTGATCGATTGATCACCGTGAGAGTTCAGACGTTCTCAAATCACTTGGCCCGGTTGCTGCATTGTTTTTCGAACTCAGCGCAATATTCTCCCTTCAATACACAGCACGTTAGCAACCCCTCGCCCATCTGATGTCTCATTTAGACAAAGCCTTCAGAAGAACGGAATCCTCTTCTACTTGTTTGTACTCTCTGTACGGCTCACCACCGTGGTTATGTATGTGGCTGTAACAAGAAAGACCTTTTCCTCTGCCTGGCTCTAGTGAGTCTATGCAGTCTCTTTTGCAGTCGAGATTGATCATGCTGCATAACCATACCTAGCTTTGTTTGGATGGCTATTATGACGTTCTTTAATCATTCCTTCATCTGGTTGCGCAAAGCTGAAGTGAAACATCAGCTCTCATCTATGACTTGTGAGGAAACGCCGTCATACATTGTAATTCCACCCACTCCTAGATCAAGCACGCACGGCGAGTTTTCAAGAGATTCGTATAGATTGCACTCGATGGGAGACACCCCTGGCCGTGGTTCAGTCCCAGTGAAAAACCCGTTGCGGCAGGTCGAGGCTAATCGGGGGAGATATCACATATATAGGCAAATCGCAGCGGCAAGTTCCTAAGCGCAGCTGCGACTCTCTGCGACTTCGAATTTGAAAAAATTTGATTGTTTCAAAACGTGCCGCCGATGGTTGTGACACGAAACAAGCTCAATTATTACACGCGACACGACTGCTGTCTGACTCGGCAAGTCAAAATGTCACTGACACGTCCATGTTAACATGAACTCAACTTGTTGGACTCGCTCGACGCTATTACTCAAGCTCGCTCCTTTCGAAACCCACTTCCTCATCGACTTTGCTATCATCTACTAGTACTGACAGTCTTAATGCAGCATTCCAAAGCCACTTATGTCAATTTTTAGTCTCCCTCGTCAAGCTGCTTGTTGTGATGTCATCGCTGGCGTTGTTGTTCGAGTGAGTTTTCGATTGGAGTCGTCATCTGTGTACAGTGTCGAGATATAGGAGCGTTTCGCAAGTTGACATCTCGGGACACGTTATGGATAGGTCCAGCTTGGTGGCTGTGAAAGGGGACTCGCCGCCAACTTTGGAAGCGTAAAAACATTGTGAATAATCTATAAGATATGTACACCGCAGTAGTTCTTCAAGTTTTTCGTTTTATTTAATTTGAGTTCCAGTGCTTTCATTCACGTGGTGTTCACACATTACATGTTAAAACGACTCGGAAACTCTGGGTTGTTTGGGTGACGAGGTGATGACAACTAGTACGATGTGGTACGAGATCACCATGTATTAACGTAGTGCTACAATCAATTTGCCTCTTTGTGCCACAAATATGCCAATTTTTCCCCACCCTCCACTCCCTCTCAATACATGTGTTCCGAAGCTCACACATATCTCGCACTAGCCACGCTCACTGCATCATTCACGATAGACCCGAATGCCATAACATGAGTCTCAAATCTAATATGCTCGGTAGCTAGTATCCCTCCCTCGAAGCTCATCTCAGACACCGGGATGATGAAATGACTCATGTCGATAACTATACTTGCGTTAGTCTAGTAGAAATATATGTAGACTCAGAAAATAATTTATCTATCAAAATATGTGAGTAACACTGCCCCCCCCCACCAGAACTACCCTGCGTTTACATCGTCTCTAAGAAAGAAAGAAAATTTCTACGATCTTGGTTGGTCGACTGGTGGAGTGTGCCCTGAAGCGTTTGCTTCGGGTCACTAGTAAGATCTTGCCCATATGAATCGTTTGAGTAGTCTGTTCGCGAGTCCGATGTACTTGGACATGGGATCTTGGTAAAAAATGCATCCTGGTCGACGCAAGACATTGTAGATAGCCTATGTGCAATTTCTGCCTCACGCAACTGGAGATAGGAATGGTTGCCGAACATTATGTTCCATGCCCAAACGAAGCTGTAGGCGGTCGTGCATAATGAAAAACTGCGTTCGAAAAAGACTACTTGAACTCACTAAAGCGCGGACAGAGATAATGGTCCTCTTGCAGTAGCAGATACGATTACGGCACAGAGCCGCAGAAATATTATAAGAACGAAGAAGGTGACTCCATTCTTTTGAAGGGTTCGTCTAAATGGGACCGTAGATGAGCGAGGGGTCGCTAATGCATTGCATACGACGAATGCGATTGTGCTGAATTCGAAGAATAACTATCATAATTGGATATATTATATAAGTGGACAGGTCACGTCAGAACAACAATAGGCTTACAGGTGCCCCCCAAAGTGCAGGGAACAAAGATGGTAAAGGGAGTATATTGCACATTTTTGCAGGATGATACCAAACAACATGCGCTGAAATAAATTTGTAAGAACGGTTCATGATAAATGAATGCAACTTACGCCATGATTCCAGAAGGACGATCACCGCCAACGAGATATGGACGAGAGAGCCAGCGACATGTAGGCTGCAAATGAATATACGAGTTGTCTGCAAGTATGTCAGGACTCTAAGATATCATCTTATCCAAGTTTGAACAAACCTTGCTGTCATTCCATAATTCCAGAACGCGATCGAGTATAAGAAGGTTGGTCATGATACATGATGCTGTGGCAACGCAGACCGAAGTAAATATCACCACCTGGCATCTGCAGCGTATAAATGTTCATCATGATATCAAAATATAATCGAACATACCCTTTAATGTTATACGGGAAATCGCTAGAGCCACACATCTCTAGTTCAAATTCGCTTGAATGCCTCAAATCAAACCAGGGCAAATCTTACCATGTAATACAATGAGCATAACCTGCAATCAAGGCAAAGGTAAGTACGCAGTGCACAAGATCAACATAACACCACGAACAATAGAAACCAGATATCTGTTCGCCAGGAAGGCATACTTTGTGAATGAGGCTCGAGCTCTCCAGACGTATTGACGCTCGGCGGGGATTGTTAGAAGATGGTCATAGAACAACATAATAACGCCAGCAACTACAAGAAACGGATCACGTGCTCAATATCCAAGGGTTACTGCAGCAACTCTATGGACGAACCCGTGAGATATCGGATGGTGAATGCGTCTGATATAGTCTGAATGGCAGTGGATGAAGACATGGCGATAATCTTCAATCGAAGACAAGACACGAAGAGTGGCGGGGTGGTAGCACTTCACTGATGTATGAGCATAACATGGTAGTTATACGGCTCAAAGGCGCCATTCCGACCCATCATTGATCCAACGCTTATAGGGGGACGACATTATAGCTGCTACTAGGAGACTGGGCTCGGGGTAATAGTTACAGCACTTTCACCGGGGGTATCAGCTATTTCCCACCCCACCAATAAGTCGTTACTTGCCGGTGGTATAGACGGGAGCCTATCGAAAAATCGATCATACTCCGAGTCAGTATACCTCCGAGCGGTTTGAATGTATTGATAGTGCGGTAGACACAGATATGCAACTTGGTTCATCGGGGAGTTCCAAGATAGAGCGCCTGATCAACAATTAAATGAAGTTCCGGGTTATCCATAGCATGATCCCCCCTCGCACAGGCATTTCGGATGAACATTCCAGGAAGACATAAGATTTAGCGTCACCTATTCATTGAGAGCCTGACTCGGAGGGGTCACAGATATTGGAGCCTGGAGGTTAGTAAAGTAAGTAAGAACGGCCTGAGGAGAACTAATATGTGAACGCACATAAGTTGCCTTTTACTCCTGTTTAAGTGTCTACGTCCGGAAAGCGGAGAGTCGGCACTGACTCGGCAGATCCAGCATACAAATAATATGATTCTGTTTCAGTTCCAAGATACCTCCAACCCCAAGGGCTGTTCGGTCAGCGGGGTTTTAACATAGGAGGGCTCTGGAGGAATTGTCGAGCTCAGAAAGATTCTGTACCAGGTATCCAAGATTGTCGTCCTCTTCCCAGTCAACGTGGGACCTGCAGGCCGCATTAAGTAGTATAACTTTTGGTCACGGTCTACTTGCGTCACGATTTCAATTGGCACTCCTTACGTGGCTCAACACCTACCACATCCATGGGCAGCGTTCGACTCAAACGCAGACATTCATATAAACTACCCATTGACGTCTTGTACCAAGAGCAAGACGATCACAGCACAACCAAATCGCTTGAAAATACGGAGCTGAAGGGTGGTCTCCTTTGGAAGGTGGACCACCCATTATTCAAATGATCTGCATAAAGAGAAAAGGATACGACATTTCATGACGCTGTTGCCTGATTATTGCTAAGTATTAGTACCATCAACGGCACGGTAGCATACAGTCAGTGGGGTAAAAAATTTACGAGAATCTTTTGACCAAGAACGAAGGAAGACCTGAACGATATCTTAGTAGATTATACTGCCTCCGCTGTTACTACGAGAGTGCTCTTCCTCAAAGTCAATAATCTGAAAAAAAAATACAACATCATGTACTGCGATCGCTAGAACGGATCAATCACCAAGACATGTTTCATCCATTTATCAATATTTGTCGCCTCATGGTGTGCTATTCAAGCTACCGCTGAATATCTGTAATACAGTTCGACAACCTACGGCACGCAAAACTGTACTGTGACGGTAACTGATCATGATCCGATTTGCGCCGCCTTTGTTATTCGATATCAAAGGAGCTAGGAGTCGCCATTCACTAAACGTTCGGATCTTGAAGCTTGAAGTTTCAAGTTGACGCTCGACACTCGAGGCCTTTCGGGATTGTAGAAGATATGATCTATAACCAACCCCCAATGATATGCATGATCGACACCAACCACAGATCATAATTGGTGTACCTGAGGTCGACCGAAAGGCTTGATAATCTCAGAATGATGGGCTGTTCTAGGTCAACAGCTCACCTTCCAGCACATATGTTACAAATGTGCCTAGTTATATAGATAGTGCACAGAATATCGTACATAGCTAGAATTGTGCCCACGAAGACATGTATGTATACACCCTCAGGACCGCATTAGAATAGTCTATAATGCAAGAAAGGGGAACAATCGAACACGCCCGGAGACATCAATCCCTCAACTCGAACTCGGGTTCACATCTACAGGACTTCCAATCGGGCGTAGTCTATATGAATTACTTGAAATCTCGGTATGTGTGCTTGTTCTAGTACGGGCGGGTTGGATTTCGACATATGATGCTGTTTCTTCATATGACGCCGACAATTCCTGATGGGTCATTTCCGCTTTATGCAACCGGATAAAGGAATGATTGAAAAACGTTGTGATAGACGTCCAAGCGAAGCTGTGGAGGGTTATACATCGAGATCAGTTTCGGCTCAAAAACTTGAAGATGTTATATGAACTTACCAGAGGCCAACAAAGGATAATGATTTTCTTGCAGCCATATACATAACCACGACGGTGAGGCGTACAGAGAGTACAAAGAAGTAAAAGAGGATTCCGTTCTTTTGAAGATTCCGTCTAATGGGGACCACAGATGAGCGAGGGGTTGCTAATGTGCTGTATACGACCGATAAAATTGCGCTGAACTCGAAAAACAGCTAACAAAATTATAAACAATGCTTGAGCTGTCAGGTCATATATGTGCAATAGACTTACAGGTGCACCCCAGAGCACAGGGAATGAAGAAGGCATATTCACAATCAAACATATGTCCAGATCGGGAGACCAACTGGTAGAAGCTAGCATACTATGGTCAAAACAGTCTCTCCGTCATAAAATGCACGCAACTTACGCAATATCCTCCAGATTGTGACTACCGTCAGGGAGATATAGACACAAGCGCTAGCAGTGTACATGCTTCGAAGAAATATCTGCATTCTCTGAGAGTTTGTCAGCACTCTTTGTCAGAATCTCACTCGACTTTGAATGAACCTTTTCATCCTCCCATAAATCCAAGACGCGTTGAAGAATAAGGATGCTGGCCATGATGGATGACACCGCGGCAGTGCCAATCAAAATAGCAAGTAGAAGCTGACATCTGCACCACGGGGGGTATTATACTCTGAATCCCATTTGAAGTGCGTAATTGGACTTACCCTTTGTGTGAATACGAATATCCATTGAAGCCACACATCTCTGATTCAAGCTTAGTTATGCATCGTAAACATTAATATAAAATGCTTACCGTTTAAAATAACGAGCATTATCTGCAACCACGGACAAGGGTAAGTTACACGGAACGGCCAAAAAGGTAATTCGAACAACACGAACCACAGCGACCAAATATCTGTTTAATAAAAATGCATATTTTGTGATCGAGTGTTGTGCCTTCCATATGTATTGATACTCGTCGGTAGTGGTTAGAAGATGGTCGTAAAGTAACACTACCACGCCTGCAACTATAGGAAACAAAATCGTGTATTCAATATCTGAAGGTGACCGTAGCACGCTGTGGACAAACCTGTAAGATATCTGATTGTGAGTATATCCTGGTAGTCTTGAATTGTGGGTGTCATGGGGGTTGATGAACTCCAAATCGAAGACGTGTTATGAGCTGGCGGGGCAGTGTTACGCTAACGAGGCATGAGCCTTTAATACTATTTTTCAGCTGGAAGACACTCTTGATCTCCGTTCATGGATCAGTGCTTGATCATGAGGGGGCGTGGTGCCTTCACCATATATATCTAAATCAAGGGCAGGATCATGGGATAATAGCTGTAGCAGAAACATCCTCAGACGTATCAGCTGAGTTCATAAGAGTGTTCGAGTTATCAACGGTGTCACCAAATTTGAAGGGCCTGCGGAGCCGTGGTTAATTATGTCGACATACGATAGGATTATCAAAGGAATACCGTACCCCAGGATGTGAATACATGTAAATACCAATTCGAGGCCAGATGCCGCGTAGATCAACGCCTGAAACATCGATGGATCATAGTGCATTACTATTCGAGCGCCACGTAGCCTGGATGTCGCTAGACCTACCCCACAGTCTCCCAAGACAGACATGTTATGGAGTTGACGAGAGGTCTTGACGCATGGAGTGAGGGAGGCCTCGACTCGAGGATTTTCACATCAGGAAAATTCCTGAACCCTTAATTTTGCTTAATTGTTACTTAATCTTACTTAATTGACTTTAAGTAAAATTTAAGCAGAACCTGTCTTAATCCAAGTAAGGGGTTTCTTAAAATTGCATTTAAGAACCATTAAGCACAATTAAGAGCAATTAAGGAGGATTAAGAGTGCTAAGTAAAGAAAAAATATAATATTCAGAAAAAATATTCTTGATTTCTTAGTGTTCTTAACATTTCTTAATGTTTCTTAATGGCTCTTAATGGCTCTTAAACATGATTTTAAGAAACCCCTTACTTGGATTAAGACAGGTTCTGCTTAAATTTTACTTAAAGTCAATTAAGTAAGATTAAGTAACAATTAAGCAAAATTAAGGGTTCAGGAATTTTCCTGATGCACGCATACATGGTCACCGTTTTGTATTATGGCAGTCGAAAGATTTGCGTGGTGACATCATTGGTAACCCTTTGATACCGATCTGGTCTGAGTCCAACCTCTGGTGATGAATCGACGATTTCGTAGTCGCAGCTCTGCCTGGAAATGCTGAGACCAGCAATATCATGATGATGGGACGGTACAAAGTGATACCGCCATGTAGCAATAAATTTGCCTATGAACTAAGTCTACTTGAAGTCCACATTGATCGGAAACAAACACACAGTACAGCACTGGTGATCAGATTATCACCAAGACACGTTTCATTCATTTATCGATGTTTGTCGCCTGATATTGTGCTATTCAAGTTGCCATTCAATATCTGTAACACTGTTGGCCCACTCACGAGTAGCCACAATCCACTTTGCGTTTCACAGTAGCCTGGCTACTAGTGCAAAATAATTTGAATAAACCTGTGACAGCCGGACAATGTGCCCAACTAAGTGAGGCCTAGTGAGGGTTCGGACTCTGTTATGGTTAGGGAATGGCGTGGGTAACCCATGGGTACAAATGGCCTGACCCATACCCATACCCATAAAAACCCATACCCTCACCATGGGTATGGGTTTTCTGTGGGTTTTTTGTGGGTATACCCATGGGTTCAGTGGGTATAGTGGGTACTAGTACCCATAGCAGGTAACCCAAGGGTATACTATATTTTCAAGGATTATGAATGATTTCTTTCATATCTATGGACTTGATAATATTTAAATTCCTCATCAATCATGTAGAAATTCACTTTTCTACATATAACATTATATTATCACATATATAATAATGAAACTTGGATAAAATCCCTAAGGAAATTACCCATGGGTATGGTACAAAACCCACCATATGGGTATGGGTTTTTGGTGGGTAGAAATATGTTGACCCTTACCCATACCCACACCTACCCATACCCATACCCATGTGGGTTTACCCATACCCACGCCATTCCCTAAGAGCAGGTGGGACGACAGTCTTAAGTTGAGTAGCCAAAGGAAGTGCAGACGGAACTGGATCCACCATCCGTGATACCAAGGGCTGACCCGCAAAGACAGACTGAATTCTGTCTTCCAACGAGAACGACCAGGACGACGATCCAAATGACGAGCCGTCGTTGGATACACCAGCATAACTGGCGGAAGCTCGTCCATGACCACGGCCACGGAAGTTTGAGGACGACGAGTAAGACATACGAAGTAGTGCTGCCAAAGTTCAGTTCAGTTCGGTTCTTAGGCAATTTAGCTGAACCCCGAACCTAATATTTGGAAAGGTTCAGAATTTTGCTGAACCCTGAACTGAACCTAGCCTGAACCTGAACCTAGGTTCGGTTCAGGTTCAGAACCTGGTTCAGCAGTAGGAAAAAAACTTACATTATGAAAAAAAATATGCAAAAAAATATGATATCAGAACTCTCTTGAAGCTTCATATATTACAAGCTTTATACCTGATTGTCTCCATATACCAATACTAAGCACACAACTCCTTATAATTGGTAAGATGAACTAATGAGAGTGAAAATAAACAGAATAATGCTCTTAATTGTATAGAAATTAAATATTATACCCATTTCTGCCTTCTTAATAGAGAAATACATGCTGAATTGTGTTAAAACTCAACATTTCTTGATCTCAAATACCATATATTTATATAAGGTTTGAACCTGGTTCGAACCTTAATATATCTGTTGAACTCTGAACCTAAGGAGAAGTTCAGTTCAGGTGATTCTGTGAACCTGAACCTGAACTTTTCCTGAACTGAACCAAGTTCAGGTTCGAACCTTGGTTCTGAACTGAACTTTGGCAGCACTAATGGTGTGGCATATGGAAGGTGTGGGACTTACTACATTACAAGACAGTAACTATGAGTATTTATACTAAATGTACAAGAATGCTGTGATGTCACTACTGTCCAAAATACAACTATAATGACAATACAACATACATATGTTCTTCAACATCAATATCAATACCTTATCAATGCTACACAACACCAACATCAACAACAACATCAATGCTAACATCAATGTCAATACCAATACCAACATCAACATCAATGCCAATATCAACATCAATGCCAATATCAACATCAATGCCAACACTCAACACTAACACTAACATCAACACCAATAT
>QLOR01000896.1:0-45696 GCA_003313825.1 Sarcodon aspratus
CAGCCACCAGAGGTCCTGACAAATATCATTGACAAGTTCCACGAGTTTGCTCGAGATACATGGCCGGATCCTCAATTACCTCCTGATGAGGACTGGATGAAGGGTTGGCGACGCGGCTTGGATAGTGTGGAAGGTCTGTAAGTGTCGACCTCTTGAAACTCTCAGCTTTTGTCAAAGTTCCTCGGGATTTCCAGGGAAACACTCATCAACAATGTCATTCCGGAACGTGAGCTTCCACCACGCGTTCAATTTGGCAAAACGGATATTGCAAAACAAATGTCTGAGTCTTTGCGGTCGTCGAAGCATATGCCCATTACACGTTTGAGCCCAATGTCGCACTTCCTGTCAGCCAAAAGCACTGATTGGGAAGCTGCAGTTAAAAACCGTTCAGATGCTATTCCAGACGATATGCCCGCCGGTTGGCGAATATTGGAGAAAAAGGAGGAATCGGTATCTGCTATGGACACCAAAGCAAAGAAGACCGGAATCTTTTCATTTTGGGGACGAAGAGGATCTTCGTCGGTTACTACGACCTCTCCTCCTGTTTCAGAAATAAAAAATGCATTGATACCAGATTTCTCAAACGCCGCGTCTTCTTCTTCTCTGCCGCCTCCACCGGTCGCAGTAGCAACGACTCTTTCTAGGCCTCGGTCGCAATCTCCGCGGCCAAGTGTGGAAAGTAACAGGGCTATATCTATACCCGAAAAACCTCCCATCACACCGCCAGTGACTGAGTCTACGACTGCTCCCACTCCCATCTCGCAAGCGACAAAGTCTACTTCAGATCCGCTTGACTTTTCCACTCCAGAGTCTGCTCCATCCGCTGTTTCTCGCTTTTTGAACCGCTTTTCCCGCCCTAGGACCACCGCTACCCATCTTAGTACCTTTTCCCTATCATCAGACGACATTGATTTCCTCTCAGGTAGCGTCCCCAGCGCAATGGATGACCTTGAGGAGGAGGATGATGTTCCGCTTGCGCAACGCAAAATCACCATGAACAACGGTGGAGATTCTTTGTTATCCACCTTTTCTTCTACGACATCTATGCCAAATGACAGCAGTAACAGTTCGCTGTCAGAAGCTTCGAAAAATGTGGATGATTTTGCTTCATTTTTCGATGCACCCGTTTCGTCCGGATCGGGTGTCGGAGCACCGAAGACTTCGTCAGTGCTCACGGCAGGTAGACCGTTGTCAACAGCCGGGGTGCCTTTTGCCCCAAGACAAAATTCGACTCTTCGTACAGGCGTGCGGTGTTCCACCTCCCAATTTTCTGTGACAGCAGATAAAAATGCACAGTCCCCGTTCATTCTTCCACCTCCACCTTCATCACGATCACAAACACCACCCGCCTTTCCTGCTGTAAGAATGTCGTCCGCAGCGGCTCAGAAAGCCCCAGCGCCTTTCCTCATCCCCCCACCGCCATCATCATCACGTCCCGTGACACCAGCCTTACCCGCGCCACCACGGGCCGTTGTTGAGCTGCAAACCCGTCCACTATCACCTCCCTCCTATTCTTCAGAGCCATCGAATGCATTTGATGACGACGAGTTTTCTGATTTCCTTTCGTCAGAACAGGGGCCTCCCAGATCATCATATTCTGGTGCGAATTCTAGAATAAAATCACAGTTCCTTGCAAGGACAATGAATATGATAGGCAGTCGCTCATTCAACTCACCTGTTGAGCCATCAGAAACAACTTCCGGACTTGATGACTTTGACGACTTTATGTCGTCTCCCGCAGGTCATGTGGAATCTTCCCCACCGCCACCACCTCCGCCAGAAAAGATTAAATATATGAAATCCACTCAACCCACCGCACCGCCTCCCCAGGCTTCACGAGCAGCAAACCACTCCCGTACTGTGAGTTTGTTGGAAGCAGCCGCTACACGGAAAGGCCAGTGGCCCGCACCCCCATCACCTCTTCCTACAGCACTTGATCCGCCGCCAATGCCCGCCGTCACAAGTAACACCAGTATTGCGCTCTTATTGGAAGCGGATGATCCAGGACCACTGTCAATGAAGGCGAGTGGATCTCATTCGTCTCTTGTTAGTCCCGTGGGGCCTTCCGATACCGGCAGTGGACTCAACTTCATCGGCTCTTCTGTCGGATTTGGAACGATGGGTAAACCCCCGTTATCGTTATCGGAAAGGAACCCTCCTTCGGTGTCGACGCAGTCTCCCCAGTCATTGTTAGATTTTGGTGAATTTGACAGTGTGATTCCTGCTGCACAAGTTCAGCCATCGGTGGTGAAGAAATTGGGTCATACTTCGGCAAAGGGTGGCGGCAGCGGCGCTGGTGGACTGTCTGCGCAGGATTTATCATTCTTTGAGGGGCTTTGAGGTTATATGTAGCGAGTAGGAAGGTATTTATCCTAACTAATAGCATTACGGTAATTCCCTTCGTGCAATAACCCTTTGTCATTCTTCCAAGTCCAGAATGAGTGATCGTGTGAACATGGACGATTGTGGAAGTACATTGCAATTGATTGCGTTTTGAGTGCTGATCACAGACAAACCTAACTAAATGTCCAACTCTCTGCCTTCTCTCGCGCAAATTGTGCAGAGTTCACCCGAAGAAGAGAATTCTGCATTGGCCCAGACACTATCTACGATATTTGAGCCATCGCCCATACTTTTTACACATCTCGTGCCCCAACTCCTTGTCTCACTCAATGGCGCTTTATCATCATCGCCATCACCTGGAATCGACTCTTACGCATCACTCGTCGATCTCGCACTCCACACGATAACCTTATCTTGGGATATCTCACTGCAATCCCAGTTCATCGCTGGGCACCCGCGTATTGGCCAGATGAAGAACTTATCTAAGCTTAGTGCAGCCGAGCAAGCGCGGTTTGCTACTCCGCCCGAGGTGATTTCGAGGCTGGAGCATCTGAATAGGTGCTATGAGGGGAAGTATCCTGGATTAAGGTACATCACATTTGTGAATGGCAGGACTAGGACGGAAGTTATGGTTGAGATGGAGAGGTTTTTGGGTGTGCGAGGGTTAGAGGACGGGTGCAAGATTGATGAGCCAGAGGTTGATAGCATGCAGATCATCCAAGCTGGCAGCGAGGAATGGAAGGCGGAATTGGATCGCGCAATAGCAGACGTTGGCTTGATTGCGAAAAGCAGATTGTTGACATTCGGAGTGAATTGAAAGCTAGAAAGGTACACAGAGCAAGAAATAAGACAAAACGAATAGGAAATTTCCTGAAAAGAGTGTGATGACGATGTTGGATCCACATCACAGGTATAAACGAAGAGATATCAAATAAGATAAAGATATTTACGAAGGTTGTCCTTAGACACGTCCTTCTACACGGCTTGCCTTCCACTGCTCGAACCATCAACGGAGAACTATCGTATACAGGCTATGGGGACTTACAGCTTGTGCCTTCTTCTTACGAACTTCCCATTCAGGATTGAGAGTGTACAACTCCTGCAACATCTTCTCGAGCAATGTCATCTCGGTGGTGGTTTTACACTGTTGTATATTCTGATCTTCGGTCACTTGTTTTGATGCCTTCATTCTAGCCTGCTGCCTCTGTTCGTTCTTCTTTGCCCACTCCTCCCTATCCTTCATGCGCCGCATATGTTCTTCCTCGAAGTTCGTGTCCCACTTCTTGGCCACATGATTTGGCAACGGTCGAACATGTATATCATATGCCTGGGATAGCATGGTCAGATTTATTATAAGCTCAGACATGCAACGCACTCTACGCTTGAAAGGATCATTCAAGATTTCAAAAGCTTCGTGAACCTGAAAATATGTGGCCGATATTAGATTTGCCATGAGGTTGCTTACAATGCACGTACACGGTGGAATTGTTCTTGTGCCAGTTCTTTCTCTTCTTCTGTTGCTGTCTGAGGCAATTTATCTGGGTGGGTCTCCAGCACCTTCTGCTTGTACGCTTTGCGCACTTTGAGTGAAATAAAATGCGTATTATTCGACTGCCCATGCGGCTAAACGACCAGAGAACTCACCCTCTTCTGCAGATGCAGATCGGGCTATGGAGAGAACATCATAAAAAGATTCTGGTGAAGGCTCGGTAGCCATACAAAGGCTTGGAAACCAAATCTAGGAAGAGAGTATTCGACAATCCAGGATGGTCGAAACGAAGAATGTCCGTGATGAACATCTCGGCATCGCACGTGACCGTGTGCTACTTCTAATCGTTGCTGACAAACTCGCCACTCCATACGTATTCTAACGATTTTATGGATGCAGTAGAAAACGCAAACGCTCAAAGGCAACAGAGATGGTATTCCTTGTCCTGCTCCTGCCCTTTTGCGCTCCCAGACAAAACGTCCATTTACCAGGGCCAAAGACCAGAAGATCGGTGAAGGAACATATGCTGTTGTTTACAAGGGTGTGTTTCCTTAGCCTCTTGTCTTCGCTTCTATAAAGACTAGCTCGTATTTTAGGCCGAGAAAAATCCACTGGTAGGCAGGTCGCCATCAAAAAGATTAAAGTAGGCCAGTTCAAGGATGGACTCGACATGTCTGCCATCCGAGAAGTCAAATATCTTCGCGAACTAAGTCATCCTAATGTCATCGAAGTATGGTGTTTTCCCAAAAACAACGATTTTCTTGCTAACTTTCTTCTTTCCAGCTCTTAGATGTATTCTCGTCTAAAACTAATCTGAATCTCGTTCTCGAGTTCCTCGATACAGATCTGGAACTCATAATCAAGGACCGATCTTTGGTGTTTCTACCTGCCGATATCAAAAGTTGGATGACTATGACTTTTCGAGGGTTAGAGTTTTGTCACCGGAATTTTATCCTCCATCGCGTCAGTCCCCACATTCCTTCGAATGCCTTGGCCTTAATATAAACGCACGTAATAGGATTTGAAACCAAACAACTTGCTCGTCGCCGCCAACGGCCTCTTAAAACTCGCTGATTTCGGTCTCGCCCGGGATTTCGCGGACCCAGGATACAAAATGACTTGCCAAGTGATCACCCGGTACCCACTCTCACTTACCCCGCCCTTCTTGTAATATACATCTCATCTTCTGCTCAGCTGGTATCGACCTCCAGAGCTTCTTTTCGGCAGCAGATACTACAGCACGGCGGTAGATATCTGGTCCGTCGGCTGTATATTTGCGGAACTGATGCTGCGGACGCCGTATCTCCCCGGTGAGAGTGACATGGACCAGCTTAAGACAATATTCCGCGCACTCGGCACACCTACAGAAGAAGACTGGCCGGTAAGTCATCTCCCAAGAAGCCAAGTAAAACGCTATATCGTTTTTTATTGTCACCAGGGTCATACAAAACTACCTGATTACGTTCCGGTCGGCCAATTCCAAAAGGCACCACTGAAAGACCTGTTCACAGCAGCAAGCATGGACTGCCTCGACCTTCTTCGCAAATGTCTCATCTACGAACCTCGTCGACGAATAAGCGCAAAAGCCGTACGTCTTTCCCCAAAACCATATATATATATCCAACATGTACTTACACATGTTCCACCCCTCCCACATCAAAAATGTTGCAGGCGCTTAACCACCCATACTGCTTTGCAATCCCATATCCAACTCACCCTTCCAAACTTCCGAAACCCGTCAAAGCAGCTTCATCTCGACCTTTAGAGGAAGTCGACGGAAATGTAAAGCAAAACTCTACAGGTCCAGGCCTGAAAGCAGCTCCCCCGAATAGACTCAAGCGCAAACTGTCTTCTATTGATGAGCCCAATGGCAGGCTCATTGCTCGACGGCTCGATTTCACCGCCAACATTAACGCTGAAAGCCCATGAAATCCTGCCTGACCAGCTACGTTATTCTTTCCGAGTTGTAAATAAGGACGTATGTACTACCATTCGTACAGTGTGACAATAAATCCTCGGGTTTTACTAGGTGTAGTTTATTGACTTGCAGGTATTAACATTCTGGAGAGGAACATTACCCCGCACTGGTCAAAAAATACAGATTTCATAAAGTAGTAATAGTAAGATACATCAGGACTCGAAGCAGACAAAAAAGTGTCAATAGTTATGGAGACAAAGACATGCTGTCGATGGAAACTTCCTCAACAAACTCTGCTACGATTTCCAAAAGCTCCTTAATTAACTCATCTCGATTCCAATCCGTTCTGTGTTTCCACACCGCACCCAAGCAAGTTGCGCGCAGCTGTTCCAATTCTTCTATGCTGAGCGAGTGCGTCTGGGAACATAAAGTTTCCTTTAGCTGGACTAGTTGAACCTCGTCGATTCGGAAGTCAGGCAGCGGAGTTGGTGTCCTCTCAATCTCCATATTTTCAGGTAATGGCTTTGGGAGGTGTTGGTCTGTATTCTCCACGATCTGCGGTAGCGGTGCAGAAGTTTCTGTTGCGGGCTCTTGCTCCCGAGGGTCCGTCGAAGGCTCGTCAGGTATCTCATGAGGACCATTAGGGAAGGAGAGGAATGGATTGGGACTACCAGCTTGAAAGATTGGCATGATTGGCGCGGCAAAAGCTACAGATGGCGAGGAGATTCCGTTGACAAGCGAAGTCTGGTCTATAGAAAGCAAGGGGTCTTGCGGCGAAGGTAATGGGTTCAATAGAGCCGGATCGAATCCTCCCGCTTTTCGAGGCGTCGAATTGACATTGTTTGATACCAGATAAGTATACGCATTCATACCCGATGGCTGTTGCTCAGCTTCAGCAAAACGCACGACATTGGCTTTCGACAGAGGATCATTATCGTCCGCATCACTGTTGACTCGAGATCGCTTTGGGGTTCTTCCCTCGCCAACTTCTTCTGACGGGCTCGGTCGATCAGTACCACCATCTGTTGACCTCTGTCTCTTCAAGCGGCGCTCCAGCTGCAGAGGATCAGTGATGGTGATCTCTGGTTGCTGCCCGTTATGCCGTGCACTGCGTCTTGTGCCTGGCGCATAGGCGTTTGCGGAATCGCTGGCATCGTTCTCTTGGTTCGCCTTATCCAGACTTCTAGCCTTTCGTCGATCTTCCCGCCTCCTTCGTTCGCGAATAGCCATTCGTTCGCACTCTAATCGAAATTGCTGATCGAAATCAAGAATGCTGACCTCGGCGGCGGTTAGCAATGCTTGAGCTTTAAACAACCTATCGGGGTCTTTGTCGGCATAAACACTGGCGTTGTGTGCAATTTTACGAATATCGTTGAGAAAATTATCAGGCGTAAGGTATTTGCTCCTGTATAACTCGATGTGTACTTTCTCCAAGTCCATCTCATATATGTGCGGCTTTGATTCCGGTGGAGGTGGAAGCGGGGCTATAGGTAAAGCAGTCTCCTGAACTTCCGGATGAGTGGATGTGACGAGAAGATTCCCGTCAGTTTGCAGAGTTTCTGTTTGTTGTTCGTTCACAATTTCGGTAACTTCGTTAGGCCCAGTTTGAATCTCGACAATATGAGTATGAGTGACAGACTCTGCTTGCAGTGTAGGCACAGGTTCAGGCGCAAGTTCAACAGGCTGGGGATCGCCATCACCATAAAGATTGTATTCGTCCTGCCGGATAATGATAAGATCAAGAAGGGCACTGAGTGGGAGGAAGGGAATGCTTACAGCCGCTCTCTTCGTAAAACGCTTAAACTTTCTCTTCAGCTCGGTTAGGATTGGGCCAAGTCGATACTTGAGCAAAGTGATAACTTTTTGATCGTTATCGTCTTGAGCAGCAAGTTCTGCCTCTGTTAGTTGTCGTGGCTGGACTGGAGGTGCAATAGGCAACTCCTCTAGGATTCGCTTCTTGCGTTTCACGCCGTCAGGGAACTGATTAGGCGGCCTGGTAACGTCCTGGAGAAGGGGTTCAAAAAATTCTTGTCTTTGTTGAACTCCAGGTTTGGTCACTTCCACGCGATTTTCCCGTGTAGGGCCGAACCATGCGCGCACATCTCGGGGTAAAGAGGCGACTGGGCCATCAACAACAGCAAGTAATAGAACAGGATCTGTGGGGGCCAAGGTTTCTAACATTGCTCGAACAGTAGAGCGTGAAGTCTCGGTGACTGCGGCGCACCAGCCGAGTAGAGATGGTATGTAGACAACAGATGGCTGGTGCCTTTTCGCTTCAATGAACAACTGCACTATTGCGGCCTCTACGGTCTTTTTACAACACGGGTATCTATCAGTTTGCCACCTCAGGGATGTGATCGTTACTCACCCTTGTGGAATCATTCATGAGTGTTCCCAAGTCAAGGCTCTGGGTGTGGTACCCTTCTAAATGGTGCAGGACCGCATTGGCAACATACCCTTGTCCCATGCCAGCCGGTCCGTGAAGAAGGACGCGAGGCCGGTAAACCCGAAGAGTCTCCATTGCTACACGAATCGTCAAATACGATCAAAGACTTGAAAATGGGAAGTACTTACATTGCAACAGAGTCTCTCGATCGAACGCTCCATCTTCGCCTTCGTCCTCCCATTCAGCTTCTTCCAAAGCCGTGCGTTTCTTGCTGACTGGCATGACTTTAGCGACAACATTCTTTGCTGTTTCTAACGCGGACGATAACAGCGGGGCCAGTTGACTTGGTAGAGGAGATGCAGCGGAAGAAGCGGACCTGGCCGAGGACGGAACCAGTTCTGAAAAAAATATGTATATAATGGCTGGAAGTAGAGCATGATTCACGTACTCTTGACAGAAAACAGGAAATCTCGCAACTGAACATTGATTGTCTCCGGACTCAAGAGAAGGCGTTCTGTCGATTTATATATTTGAGGATACCGCCTTTGAACAGCATTCAATGCGGCTTCTGTGCACAAGGCCTAATAGAGCGTCAAACAAAACACCTAAAAAATGTCATATGACCCACCCGAAGATCAGCGCCTGCATATCCTTTCGTTAACTTTGCCAATCTTCTCACGCTTTCCTCCCCATTTTGATCTTCCCACCCAGCCCATTTATGGGTCATAATCTTCAATATCCGTTCTCTAGCATCTATGCCGGGTAAAGGGAAGTAAAACTCCCTGTCAAACCTGCCAGGCCTCCGCAAAGCGGGGTCAACAGCATCTGGTCTATTAGTAGCACCGATTACAACGACTTGTCCACGGCCGTCCATGCCATCCATCAATGCAAGTAGGGTGGAAACGATAGACGCATGAATTTGATCTTGTTTAGAAGATCTGACAGGAGCCAATCCATCAATTTCATCGAAAAATATGATACTTGGTTGACAATTGCGCGCTTCTTCAAACAATAGACGTAGTTGCCGCTCAGCTTCGCCGACCCATTTAGACAAACAGTCGGCGCCTTTTCGCATGAAGAAAGCTGAGGTTCATTTTAGTCAGGAATCGATAGCTAGTCAAAATGGCATAACTTACAAACACCCTTTCCATTAGCTCGCGAACTGGCAGCAAGAGCACGAGCTAAAAGAGTTTTGCCAGTGCCCGGAGGACCATGGAATAGAACTCCTCTTGGGGGAGTAAGATTAAACCGTTGAAACACTTCGGGATACAAAAGTGGTAGAAGAGTCATCTCTTTCAGTGCGGTAATGTCTGCACAATGCGAGTCAATATACGATTCACTCGACATTGAAGATGTACCTACGGTCATCTAGACCTCCGATTTCGTCAAATGTGACGTTCTGGTTGACCCCCAACGGATCAGCGTCCGCAAGGGCTGTAGTGATGTGAGAAGAAGTAAATAGATGAACTGAACTACACACAAGTATCTCCAACTTTCCCAAGGTTCGATGGTCCACCTGTGGTTGTCAGGTCAGCAGGCAACATTCCAGTCGTTCCGGCACTTCCTGCGAATATTCCGCTACCGACACCAAACGGCTTCTTAGGCGAGCGGGTAACGTTATCAGAATCCTAAATTGAACTGAAATTCAGTGAACAGTATTGTGCGAGAGCATATTGCACCGTGTACCGAATCGTCGCCTGCTAAGCCCATCCATTGACCAAGCTGAGCTCCAGTCGCACTCCATCCAAGACCTTTGGGTTTGCCATGCCCATATCGTCCATTGGTTCTGCCACCGCCAGACTTCTTAGAAGGACGTTCTTTCGTAGCTTCTAGTGGAGGTGGAATGGCATAATTGATCGGCGCCCTGGTCCTCAATGCGTACGGTCGACCATCCTGTTCTGGTTCTTCCAACTCTCCCTCAGCATCAGCATCGAGATCCTCTGGGTCTGGGGACGTGTGAACATTGTCAAAAGAAACATCTGCATCTCCTGTTCCAGATGACGGCTCATCTACATATCCATCTTCGTCGTCACCAGCCTGAGCGATCTTTCGAGTTCTTCGTGAAGATGTTGGGCGCGAATGAGACAATCGTGATTTCTGTCTTGTGACGCGACCGTTGGTCGAAGTAGGTGGACCCGACGTCTTTTTCGATCTTCCCCGTTTAGAGACACCAACTTCGTTGTCGTCATCACTTTCGATAACGCCACGTAGGTTCCCACTACGATTGGGACGCTTGTGTCGAAGGGGGTAACGCGGTTGACTGCCATCATCGTCATCCACCTGTGCATCGTCGTGAGCGCCTTGCGCTACTGTGCCAAGTGGGTTTTCATCAGGTTCCCCCTCTGCATCTGGATCCTCTTCAGTGTCAACCTCCATGTACGATTTCTTGGCGACTCTTCTTCCTCTCGAGGAGAGGGCATATGCTGCGTCATTCTCCACCTTAGCTTCATCGTCCATAACTTCCTCCTGATCCATATCCATATGGTCGTCGCTTGCATGATACTCTGACCCCGATGGTTGGGATGAAGACCTATTTTGCACAGCGCTACTGCTCCGGAGGTTTCGACCCATGGGCGGGAGTCTGATCTTGATAGCAGTTGGCGAAGGCGTCGCTTGCGAGTTGTGCGGGCTGAACAGATTGAAAAGACCAGTTGGGTGAGAATGGGACACCGGGTCAGGCTGCATGGGATATTCGCGTCAGCAACAAAGACCGTCGAAACCGTAAAGAAACAACGACTCTGCTGCAAAACCAGAAAGGTTCGAGCACAAAACTATTGCAGAGGGGCACAAACAAAGTAACAGATGATTGGAAAGTAGCTCAACGCACAGAGGGCAGATTTTTGTTGGTACAAGAGTCGCGACGGCTATTACCATATATGGAAGGTCTCCCCCGCCTGCTCCAGATGCTCAATCGTCCCGTCAGATGCAACGCGAATGCACACCAAAAAAACTTGGTTCTTTGTGAATTTTAGTCCAGTGCTTGTTTTCTCATCGTCCAGAGGATTCCGAGCAGTTTCGTTGTCATATCCTGCGAATTGGTTTTTCCTGTGTAGCGGGTAAAATGACCTCGCTTTGTTTCGATGAGCATTTCATGGGCGTAATGGCGGAATATGGTGGTCAGAGGGAAGATACAGATATTCGAATGTTCATCCTCATCGTCGCCCTACCTTGAACCACGTGTTCGGTAGTTGCCGATCCGATACAACAATCCTGATCATGATTTCCGCCAAAGTACTATGTAGCAGATGAACGGATATGCGAATTGGATGTGTGTGTGTGTGTAGACTATGGAGACATGTTGAAATGCAAAGTAAAAAGCTATACCAAGTCAGGACAACGGGAACAGGGCAAATATCACTTCAATAATGAAAAGCTCGTTACTTATCATATGTAAAGAGAACAACTCCACGCAGGACAAAACCCAGAAAGCAAAAAGAAACACAATAGCCTTGAGCGGATCGTTAACGAGGAGTTTCACAAACAGAACACTTGTCGGCATCTCCAGACGCATTTGTGCAACAGCACGTCGAACACATCCAAGTTCCTGCTGTAGGGACTTCTGGTGCTTTCAATCCTGCAGCGGCCCAATTGAATCCGCCGGCGGGTGCGGGCGTAGCTGGGGGTAGATTCAAAGAGGGCTTGGAGCCCAAAGAAGAGTTTGACTTTTTTGAATGTTCTGTTTGGGTAGATGGAAAGGAAAAGTCATATGAAGGCAATTTTGAGATGGGTAGGTCCTTGGTATCGCTCGCCCCCTCCTCCTCTTTGGGCACGACCCTAGGCACAACGTAAGGATTGATGTTAAAAACATTCGTGGGTAGTTCGTTCAGACCCAACGATGAAGCATGAGAACTAGCGCTATCGGGCGAGCCTGTAGTCGATTCTTCCTTCTCGTCTTTGTCAGGCTGGATGCTGAATCGCAATTTAGACGGTTCTTTCGGTATGGACGACTTAAGTCCGAAGAAGGGTCGAGAAGAACCCTGATGTGATACTTGTGTGGCGATGCCATTAATGCCGTTTCCTTGTGACGACTGCACCTCTTCTGCAGACACAACACCTTCGGGTAGTCGAACAGGCTGTTCCGACTGTTTCGATGAGCGGAAAGGCATATCAACATCTTTCACATCTACGATCGTCGGTGCAGCAGTCCTTTGTTTCTTCGTGGAAGGTCCGCTCTCTTCTTCCTCTACACTATCCACTGTAGTCACTCGTCTTTCGTTCGATGAAGGTTTTGAAACCCCGTTAACAAACGGCGAGGACTGTTGAGGTGGAGGGCTGGGGGATGCGGAAGGAAAGGCGACAGAGTTCAATCCCGATTCCGTAGAATTCAAGAGGCCTGTCATACCCGAAGGTGGTCGAGATCTTTTACTTCCCTAGAGAAGAGCATGAGACAATAACAGCACGAAAATACGAAGGCGCAAACCTTGGGTATGGTAGCTTCAATAATGGTTTGCGGTGAGAGTTCTACTTTCTCCTCAGTAGGCGGCTTTGAGGCAGGTCTTGTCCGTTTTGGAGGAACTTTCTTTGTTAATGGTTTTGTTGGCTTAACGGGACTAGCAGTTTGGTAAGGGTTGGAAACGTCGGGCTTTTTCGTTGGTGTTGCTTCACGAATTAAGTCTGTCATAAAACTGGCGGCTCGTGTTTGTTTCCCAACATGCGGATGAGGTGGAGATGGAGAGGGAGAATCGTTTTGACCCCAAGCCTGCCGAAGGGGAGAAGGGACAGAAGGTGCAGTAGGTTTGAGTATCCGAGGTGTCGCAATCATACCATTAATAGCGAGAGATTTTGTGCCCGTCAGCATGGGAGGGGAGATACCATTCACTTGAGAAGTTCCATTCGGCAACTTTGACGGCCCAGCCTGCGCAGAGGTGGATGCAGATCCAGTATTTGTGGGAGATTGCATGGCGGGTACTCGTTGGGGTGAGGACGTTTCTGCATCAGCTCCTACCCGTCTTCGCTTCGTATCAGTCTTTGGCGTTTCTGCAGGCGTGATCTTCATCTTCGAGGGAGTAGACCGGGCAGGCCCAAAGGCAGGAGAATGAAAGCGATTGCGAGGGCGGGCGCTTCCTGCACCTTGCCATCTATAATTTCCGTTGGGGTTCTTCGACAGAGTCTTGCTCGGAGTCTGGTTGTTATCCGCAGAATTAGTCGCAAGTGATATTGGACTGATCGGCGAGTTGCCGCGAGCCGGAACAGACGGGCTTCTCGAGAAGCGGAAAGGTTCCTGAGACTCTTCTACACAGATGTTATCGCTTGCTCTTAAGGAATCGTATGGACACTAACCATCTGTCTCATCAATACTATCTTGCAGCAGCGAAACCAGGCCCGCGATTTCAACTTGATTAAGCTGCCTACTAGCATTTTCAGAGAGATAATTCTTCACAGCATCGATATTCTTCGAGGGAGAGACATTAGCAGAACTTGGGATTGCGGCAGAAGGGAATGCGGCGCGCGACTGGAGCATTGTTGGGGTAGTATTACGCGTTGGAGGCGTTGATGGCGGGACTGGTGGAATTTGCAGTGGGACGTGACCATTTGAGGCGAGAGTCAACGGCTATTGCTCTCATAATTAGTATGATGCGGATATATAGATAAAGGCTAAGACAAACCTCTGCTTGGTTGCTTTGTCCATCTGACGAGCTTGTTTCTTCCATTCCATCCTCAGGCTCCGGTTCTGGCTCCACAGAACTTCTGGAACGGAGAGGATTCAAAAAATTTAGTAATCCTGAAAATGTCCAAGACGTCTAGAGATGGTCGACATTAGCACAACGGTCGAATAACAGAATATAGTCCGTGCTCACAGGTTTCTCGGTCGAGGAAGGTCTAGTTGATCGTGCCTGACGAGAATATGGCGAGGAATGTTGGCTCCTGGTTGAGCGGCGCTCGTTCCTCCTGTCTGCAGTCATCTACGAAGATTGCCAGAGAGAGAGAGTTGTAGGGTAAGGGCAATAACAGTAACAATGGGAGAGAGCTCTAACACAAATGTAACATGAGGCTGGAGCCGAGTGTTTAGGGCAGGTCCCCGGTGACCCGAGACCTCACCTGAGTGTTGCTCGTCATTTCAATACAACAATGCCGCCACAGAAAGTTGTTGAAACCCCCTACCAGCTCATCGACGCAGACCCTCATGCATCTCGTGTGATCCGCTACATGCGGTCTTCCGATCTAGCCGTCTGGGCTGCTGGAACCGCTGCTCCTCCTGCTGCTCTCTACCTCTGGGGTTTGTCTTCTTAGCTTATGCCCAGATTAATTCATTCAGACCACCGTAGAAATCGCGGACCCTTCTAGAGCAAAGCTAAGGGCCCCTTTACGCGTCGCCGGTGTCGTTGGCTTCATCGGGGGTTTCCTCCTAGCTTACCAGAGATCAAGCTGTACGTGTCTATTTCGACTGATGTTACCTCGTGATTAATCCGTTTCTAGTCCGTTTCTGGGGGTGGTCAGAGAACCAGCGAGAATCAGATTTAGATTTACAGGAGCTCCGGCAGAGAGCCCAAGAAGGCTTACCAGTCTACGGAACTTCCGATCAACCAGAATGGGTACAGGCAGCCGCATACCGAAACTCTGCATGGTCTCAACTGAAATTTCGTCAGTCTCCTTTTTTCCCCTTAATATTGCATTCCTCTGATACGTTAAGTTATAGAGGCGTTCCCAATGTGGGTCGATGTTAGGTCCTTCAATTATACTCGACTGATCGCATATTCAGGTTCAATCTTGTTAATCACCCACACCACGGGACAGACGTAGCAAAATATGAGGAAAAGAAAGAAAATGAATTGCAATGAGTAGATGGTGTTTAATATAACTTCTTGTGCACGAATTTACCTTGGCCAGGGACCATGTTTATTGCACATTGGAAGAAAAATCACACCCGACCTCTTTTCCGTCTCCTAGTTGACTCTTCCTCAAATTCATTTCCAATCTGCTCTCTCCCTTTCCCTGATTGCGGAACAATTTGCTGAACAATTGTTTCCCACATCACGTCATTCACTCCCTTCGCTTTTCCAAGCTGGTCCCTCAATTTCGCAACCTCGCTTTCCAACTCTGCAACCCTTGATTGGAGAGACACACCCGAGGATTCCGATGTTGTAGACTGAACAAAGAAAGAATAATCTCTCAGCAGCTCTTTCTCGTTATATTCTGAGGGCATAAGGGACTAAGATGCAAAACATATCAGCATGATTCCATGAAGGATGAACCCATATACGTACTGCTTCTTGTACAGATAACATCATTGATATCTCATGTGCATCCCGAATTTTTGCATCCTTCATCCTCTGAAAAGGTAACACAGGTCTAACCGGAATAATTTCCTTTGTATCCAGCGTGCTACCGACGTGCAAGCTGAGACTGACGTGACCAATTAGGTCGACGGGTTTGATCATTGTTTTCAGGTATGTTATACTCATGCCTTTGTGAGACGAGATGGTCCGCAACAACTGGTGTGAAGGGACGTCGTATATGTTAACGATGCCTGTTTCTGTGCCGACCAATAAATTTGTGCCTGTAAGGGACATCGTCATCACTGTGACTGGATGCCTATGAGATTGATTTCGTCGTTAACGAAAGAAAGAGCGAGTCGGAAGGTGCACATACCCAACGTTTATCAGCCTTTTCCTAGTAGTATGGGAGTCTTCGCCATCAATTCGAATGATATCGTTCACTCCAGCGCCACCTATCGCCTCTATCACCCTTCCTCCGGTCTTGTTGTTCTTGTGAGAAAATAAATTGACCTGGTGTATTGACCCGTCTGAAGATGCAGCGAAAAAGATGCGTTCGGTGATATCCCAAGCCAATGTCGAGATAGCTTTTGGGAATTGGAATGTAGATAATAATGATCTGGACGATGGGTCCCATAGCTAAATAGCTTGATCATGTTCTGTGCGAAGATAAATGATATGTGTCAACGCACCTTGACGGAATGGTCTGTCGACGACGTCAAAATTCTACACGTCGGGAATGGTCCCACACCGCATACAATATCCGTCACGGGTAAAGTATGATCTGACAAAGTGCAGAACGGCGTAACAAGGTCATTCTGAACATCTTCATCCAACAATCTACAACGGGTTCACGAAGATAGTGTCAGTCGAAGTTATTGACCAAATAAGTTGAAATTTGACCTAGACACGGACCAGATAGTGACACCTGAGTCATCGCTTCCAGAAACCAATGCAGCGCTGTCTTGAGTAAACTTTAGGACGTTCACCTGGCGGTAATGCGCATCCCATGAGTTGAATAAAATCCCAGAAGCGATCTGTACCAAAAAAGATCTATCAGCACGTTTATCACGGATGTTGATGGATACTGGCCTCCCAAAAGTATATCCTCCCTTGAGATGTACCCCCTGCACAATAACTGCCTTTTGGGTCAACAGCAATGCAGGACAGCCGCTCCGGCAGTACGATCTTCAACGCAACCTGGTCCTTTGAAAAGCAGATCAACGAATTACACAAACCAGAAAGCTTGAAGAGGAGTACCTTTTGATAATTATATACATTCAAAATGGATTTATCTGGCTGAACTCCCAACATAAACCCACCCTGGGCATTACTCGTTTCGAGAACATCGGTGCAATGTACTTTCGCGCTCGTCTGTTTGAAAGACGCGAGAATTGTCCCGGTGCGGATATCATGGAAGGTGAGGGAACCAGAGCTTGAGCTTTGCGATGGCGATGTAGCACATAGTACGGTTTCCTGCAACTGCATTTCACGTTGAAAAGTTTGGGATAAAAACCATGCCTCAATCACATGATCACCAACGGGGAATGCACTATCAAATCCTTCATGCACTTCAAGCAAGTATTTTCAGCATTTGTTTAAATAAATCTCAAGGACACTATTGACGGTCTTTTGTACTACGGACCACAAGTCCCTAGCTTAGAATGTGATCGAACAAACTTAGTACTGTACGGTGGACTGGAACACACATCGCAACCGATATGAAAACTACAGAATTATCCTCAGACCTGGCTTCGAATATCCGCGACTTGCAACCAGGAAGTCTAAGGAAGAAAAGGACTAATAACAAGGATCGTAGTATGTACTAGGAAAGACGGCTACAATTTAGATTCGAAAACTTGTGATACGATCAAATCATGCGCATCCAGTGATACTTGATAATAAATACATAAATACTAAGAGTATTACCCCAGTTCCTGAGCTCCTCCTTCGGCCATGATAATGGCAAGCTGCGGGGTAGCCCCATTGTGGTCTTCAGTGCCATGATACCGGGCATGATACTGGGTCACCGTGCTGAAATATCGGGCAAAGCTCGGAAATAACCGCGACCTCGCCATCTGCTCAAAGAACCGCCCACTATTCAACGTGTCAATTCTCATTCCTGCCACAATGACTCGACAATCAGCGATCCTGGATACTGCCCTCGATGCTATAGGGAACACTCCTCTTATCAGACTTGATAAAATTGCAAAGCAGGAAGGACTGAAATGCAATCTTCGTAAGTCTGACTCATCGAGTTGTTCTTGTCTCTGCGCTCACATAGTATGAGGTAGTTGCGAAAGTAGAATTCATGTCAGCAGGAGGGTCTGTCAAGGACAGAATTGCAAAGCGAATGGTAGAAATGGCAGAGCAAGAGGGCAAATTAATTCCGGGCAAGAGTGTAGTCATTGAACCGACTTCTGGCAATACAGGTGTGTTCAGGCTCCCCTGGGAGGACGATTTTATTCTCAACGCTGGCTTTACAGGTATTGGGTTGGCATTGGCATGTGCCATCAAGGTAGAAACTAGTGGTTTCCGCTCTCGTTAACAGGTGCTGAATACTATAGATATAAGGGATATTCGGTCATAATCACCTTACCTGATAAGATGTCACTGGTGCGTTCTAGTCCGCCTTGACAAGTGAGTTCATTGTCATCTATTATATTACAGGAGAAAGAGGCAACTCTTCGAGCACTTGGGGCAGAGGTTGTTAGAACCCCTTCAGCGGCAGCTTGGGATTCTCCGGAGAGTCATATTGGTGAATATTCACATTCACCCTCATGCATATCTCGTGGCTGAATTCCCTCATGATTGCCTCCAGGTGTTGCAGAGAAGTTAAGAAAATCCATTCCATATGGAATAATCTTAGACCAATACGAAAATGTTCGTTTGCATGAATCTGCTTCGCTCTTTTACCTGAATATCTTTGAAGGCGAACAATCCTCTTGCTCATGAATACACAACTGGGCCAGAGATTATCGAAGCGGTCACCTCTACGCCATCGACGTTATCACGACCATCCTCTTGCCAAGTTGATACCTTCATAGCAAGCGCCGGGACAGGGGGAACAATCACGGGCATATCTCGCGCTATCAAGAAAACTCATAATCCAGAGTGTCTAATTGTTGGCGTTGACCCTGTATGTTGCAGTCAGGACCTGACAAGCCACTATAGTTGCTAATTGGATTATAGATGGGAAGCGTTCTCGCTCTTCCTGAATCACTAAATAAAGAAGGCATGGGCCAGCCGTATGTTATAGAAGGGATTGGATATGATTTTGCGCCTAAGGTCCTGTCGCGAGACAATGGGGTAGTGGATTTCTGGGTCAAGACCTCGGATCAAGATGCATTCTCCGCGGTCAAACAATTGATGCGAGTAGAGGGCTTACTTGTAGGCGGAAGCAGTGGCAGTGCACTAAGTGGGGCAATGAAATGGCTCAAGAGCGAAGACGGCAAGACCATTGCAGCAAGCGAAGGCGTGAATGTAGTTATACTGCTACCAGACGGGTAAGTCGCTCTCCGGGTTATGCAGCCATTGTGAACGCTCATGCGAATTTGTAGAATTCGAAATTACATGAGCAAGCCCTGGTTCTTGGAGATATCGACCAAAGCTGAGCCCTCGCCTCTCGCCCAGCAAATTGCCGGCATCATGAAACCGGTGTCTTAAGAGTTGTATCCCGTAGCATCATCTTCATAGAATCACTCTCGGCTCATGATGTACCGTACATATCATAGAGAACATTGACGGCCTTGAGACAATGGGACTTCCTCAGGGGGGGAACATTACGACCTCGCGACCTCTATTGTCTGCTTCGCATTGTTTCACCGGCTGATCATGGGCAATGCGATGAATGTTAGATGAACAAGCGTTCTCGGCCTGATTTGGGCTTTCCCTTGTCGGCCATGAAATAGGAACAATGCGGCCTTTAAGTTCATTCCTGCACCTGGCGGTCTCTATTGTCGCTTCACCTTAGATAAAAGAGGCGTGTTCGTTCGGTGTTAGGTCATTCCTTCACGATCTCCTAGAGGTTCACCCCATTGTATTTTTTCTTGAGACCACATACTTATTGCGTCTATTCCGCGTCCGGAACGCTCTTCACTGTTCCTCACACATTAATTGACGAGCGGATATATAACCTTACCTCATCCCAGACCAGCCCTATACTCTCTTACTTTCCATTCACGCCATGTCCACATCCAATGCTCGTCTTTCTTTCTTGATCACGGACTCCGGGGACGACTCATCCTACCAGTGCCAGTGCGTCTAACTTGTCAATGCGTTCTTCCCAAGCTAACCCCGATGTCCGCTTTTATAGACCCAGAGCTCCCTCACCGTTTCGCGGACCCACAAAATACTTTGAACGCCGTCTGATTCGTGCTTGGAAGACCTTCACACGAGCCACCCGCAAAAATCCACGAAACTCTGTCTTGCCAGACGGTTTCGTCCTCATGACCAACCGCAGGAAGAGCGTTATGTATGGTCGGCCGTCATCCAAGATCTACTAGATCTTGCATGGATTCCCGGGGCCTTATCACCTTGCATACGGACTGGATAGTACCAAGGTCACGCAGACATTATATTTTTATTTCATTATTCTTTCAATCGTCAAGGCTTGAAGCTTGACGACGGGGGCTGGAGCACCGTCTGTCGGTCGAGACTGTTTCATAGTATAACATCGCAGCTATTCATCAGATATCCTAAACATACGATCCATCATATTATCTCGAACACTATCTACATAGGCACTTTTACTTCTGTTTTTTTAATCGGACAATCGTCATTACGTAATAATGCAAAGCTTTTTTGATCGACTTTTCTGAGTTTTGACCGTAAACTTTTGACCGTACTTTTTCATACTACTACTTATGGCACCGTCGTCAAAACCAGCAAAAGGCTCGTCGGGCCAAAAGAAAGAAAAAGTCTTTCACCCCCAATCTCGAAAAGCGGGCCAATTAGTCCGTACGCACATACGGAAAACAAGGCTCGAAGATCTAGCGAAAAAACGATCCCAGAAACAATCATCTCAAGGTGCGTGTCTGTGCAAGTATGCTGTGTTGATGCAAAATCTTCACACGAGCGTCTGTTGCCTCCTGCCCATAACAATCCAACAAATCCTGTACCGATCACTGATTCAAATGATTGTGCACATCATCTCTCTCCACTGGGGGTGGAACAAAAAATCACACAACACACGCAGTTGATGTATTAAATTTCTTCTTCAACGCTTTACCGCCGGATGGCGAGCTGTCGCTCGAAGAGCTCCACGTTATCGTGCGTGACATCTGGCTCGCGCGACATGATGAGGAACTCGAGCAGGAGAGAGCGGCGAGGCGGAAGGGAAGGCCCAAGAGCGCAAAGGAACAGAAATTGGAAGAGATCAAGCTTAAAGAGGTAGAGGAGTACAGAACGGGCTTGGGTACGTTTTTTTTTTGTCTGCACTCCGGTTTCTGTAACTGAGGACTGATTTACTTGCCTGGCCATTAGAAATACCTGATCTCATGCACGAAATAAACGTCGAGTTGTTTCGGAAATGGGATCAGAAGCAAGCTGGGTATCTCCAGCTTTTACGATTCATCAGAATATCCAGCGGCGATCCTCAAAATGCGGTTCTGTCCCGCTCTGGAAAACATCCACTTTTGATGTCAGTTCCGGATCCTTTTGTACCGATCAGCCGAAACGAGACGATGATCACGGATGACTTGATCTCTACATCACTATTATCGAACACAATGATGACAACAGATGGATGAGGGTAATAGATGCTTGACATAGACTGGGAGTAAAATTACAGTATTATAATATCAATAACGAATCTACTATCGACACAACGAGCTACCTTTGATGCCAACTCAACACTTACATAGCAGGGTATATGACCTCGAACCTACTATCCATAGACAGGGTTGGACTGGGCTCTGGCTTAGGCAGTTTTGGCGTGTCAAGCTCCCACTCTCTCTTCAATCGATTAAAAATCGTCTTGAAACTTGACAAAGCGCCCTTCTCCTGTACAAATCGCAAAGCTACGGCATAGCCAGCAACAGTTTGCGCGCCATTGGCTTTATACAGCTCCACTCGGAACCTGACTGCCTTCACCGCTCCTAATATTGCAGCGGGGTCCTTCACCTCATCCAGTCGACATTTCAGCACACCCAAATCGTCTGAATGCGGGACGACAACACGCACGCCCATCACTTCTAATAATCTTCGACATTCCTTCCGTGTGCCAGCCACGTCGCTCATCGATAATAAATGAAAAGCAACAGGCTTGAAGCGGAACAAAGTCCCAAACCAACCTCTTCTCGGTGGAGAATCGCTGACGTTGAAAGAGTTGTCCGATGGTGCAGGCGAAGCCGGGTCCACTCCATTGGTACTGCTCTTCCTTTGCAACTTGCTGTCCATTGCCGGCTCCAAGATATGAACCTTCCTTTCTTTCCTCACATGAACGCTATTTTTTTTCTTCATTGATGACTTCTTTTTGCCAAAAGGAGCTGGTGGACCGTGGATCACAGGACTGTTCTCCTTCTCTCTTTCCGAGGCGGTTTGTAGCGTAGCACGACGAATGGTCAAAGGCTCCACTTTTGATATCCCCAAACCAAAGATATTACTGATGGGTGAGAGGAAGCCATCGTTTTTATCCCTAGGACTCGGTGTATGTTCTGGATGGACGTATTCGCGGGGATGCCCGGATTCTGTACTAACGGGAGTAGGCAGAGAAGGGGTATGTAGACTGGCCGTGGCCGAACCTGCGGCACCAAGATGTCCAGGTGTCGGTGTCCAGGTTGAATTAGGAGAAGGCGCAGGTGACATGCCGTTAGCTCTAAGTTGCATCACATTCAAGTGGTCGGCTACCTGTTGAAAAAATAGTTGTATTCTCTCGTCCTGTACATCGGGCACGTTTAGGGGTGGGAGATTCAGTGCCTCCCACACAGGCGACGAAGGTGAGAATGGCGACGAAATAGGTGAAGGCGAAGAACTCGATGGAGGTGAGGCTGATCCAAGATGTTTGTCAGGGGAAGGCGATGGTGAGGGTAGATGGAGCATGATTTCTGGAACAGGTTGTTGCGACCGTAAGATCGTGTACGGCTGTTGGTGGATTGTGCGCGGTTTTTTAGCTCGTTCTGGCGTAGGAGGACCAGGACGTGGAGGAGGATCCACTGGTGAGCGAGGACGTCCAACACTTGATCGATGCCGCTGATGTAGTTTTGGCGACTGTCCCAAGCTATCGTCTTCTTCGTCGTAATCCTCAAGACGTCGGGCTCGGTACTGAACCAGAAGATGATAGACCCCTTTCTCCCAAGTCCGATCATTATTCGTGAGCTTTTCGACAATCTCGTGATCAGGAGTTTCATGCCACAGCGTACGAAGGTTTGCGAATACATCTGGGTCAATGTCAGAAACTTCAGTAACGGGACGTGCAATCTCGTCAAGATTTGGGACATTGTCAATGACACGTTTCACAGGTCGTGATGTATAGAATGGATGTTCCAAGATCTCTGGAATTGTTATACGCTTCTTGACGTCCTTCTCGAGCATTCTTGATATAAGATGTCTTGCCTGCCGCTCAATGTGTTGAGGCATATCAAACTTGCCGACTTTGACCTTGTCAAGCAGAGCGCCTAGGTCATCGTCATCGAAAGGAAGTCTGCCCGCTAGTAACGCAAAGAGAATAATGCCGCAAGACCAGATGTCTGAAGTAGAACCATCATATGGCGTCCCCATTACCACTTCGGGTGCAGCATAATGAGGACTACCGCAAGCCGTTTTGAGCAATCCATTACTACCGTTCCAAGCAGCCATGCCGAAGTCAGCGACTTTGATATTTTTGTATTTGTCGAGCAGGAGGTTTTCTGGTTTAAGGTCTCTATGCGCGATGTTGAATCGGTGGCAATAGTCGATAGCAGAGATTATTTGCTGGAAGTAGGCAAGAGCTTCAGAAGAGGAAAGCCTTCCCTTTTCACAGATGTAATCGAAAAGTTCGCCACCTTCCACGTATTCCAGAATCAGATACAGTTCAGAAGATGTTTCCCAAACATCATAAAGTCGCATGATGTTAGGATGTTCGATAAGCTTCATAATAACAATCTCGCGTTCAATACCCAGAAGAATACGTTCGGCATCCTGTTCGAGACCATCAAGCGACATTCGCGAGTTGACAAGCACACTCTTAGAAACAATCTTGACCGCAGCGTATTGTTTGGTCTTAATGTGGCGTGCAATTCGGACACGACCTGAAGAGAAGCAGTTCACTAGCGGCAGATAAAAATAATGACAGATACGCACCTGAACTTCCCTTGCCGATAGTCCTCCCAATCTTCCAGAGACCGATCATGGTAGGGTCATGGGTTTTCCTCCGACGAGGGATGGAGAAGTAGGACTCGCTAGCCATGTTTATGAATAGTTTGCTAACTCTAATCTGCGAAATGTCTTCAAAACCGCCTGCGGAACAAGAAGGATAGGATGTGAAGTGAATTATGTCGCAGACCAACGAAGTTGAGATGAGAAGTGATTATGGTCACAAACACGACCACGGTCACGTTTCTGTGTCACGATCGCTCTCACTGAGGCCAAGTGCGGGTAACAGCTGCCTACAAACGCGGACCACCAAGATGCAGCCCACACCAGCGCCCACTTCCCCAGCGAGATCTCCGCTGGGACGTATGAGTGAAGACGAATCTTTTTCTCAGACAGATTACCAGTCGCCACCTCAAAATACGGACAGCGCCCCGTTCCCTGTTCTTGTAGGCTTGTTTGAGAAACTTCAAGCAGAGAGAAAACCAGATAAACGACGGAAACTGCTGGACGGATGGTTCAATGTGTGCTTCCAATATGTCGTGATTTCTATTAACAACTCAGATCCTGTCCAATAATAGCACTGGCGCGATGAGAAAGGGCACGATTTATTCCCTGTTTTGCGCCTTATCTTGCCGCAGGCACGTTTTGTTACCTCTTTAGAAATGTACTTATCAATACCGCGATACAGAAAGACAAGGAACGCTCAGTGTACGGATTAAAAGAGAAAAATCTTGCAAAAGCATACATCAAATTAATACCTCTTGGAGTGAAAGATCCTGACGCTGTCCGCCTTGTGAACTGGAAAAGACCGACTGACAAAGAAGTGTGTACAAATTGTCTCCGATGGACCACCGAGTAATCTTGCCATCAGAAGGCTTCAGGAGATTTCTCGTCTGTCTTGTATGATGTTGTCAGCAAACGATCTTCGGTTGTTCAAGGCTCGTTGTCTATCGACGATGTCAATGAAATCTTGGATTCTCTGGCAGACAGCATGGGAAAGCAAGACAAACAATCGAAAATTCTTCAACGTGTCTACAATCGTGCTACCCCTGACGAACAGAGGTGGATCGTCCGCATCATCCTTAAAGGCAATTTCTCCTCCACTTGTCCCATGCAATCAAATCAAATAACGTTTCTCTGAAGATATGAACATATCGGTGAAGGAGACCACTGTGTTTTCTGTTTTTCATCCTGATGCGCAGGATTTGTATAACACATGCTCAGATCTTAGAAAAGTAGCATGGACGCTTTGGGATACCGCTTGGAGACTGAGAGAGGAAGTAAGGTATCTTGCCCTACCTTCGAGAGTCATAAACTGACTTTGTTTCTCAGGACAAAGCCGTGCAGTTATTCCGAGCTTTTGCTCCTATGTTATGCAAGCGCCCGACCAGGACGATCGAAGAATCTGTGAAGGAAATGCAAGGCAAGACCTTCATCATTGAAGAAAAGCTCGACGGGGAAAGGATGCAGCTACATAAACGAGGGAATGAATATTTCTACTGTTCCAGGTAATTCTAATCCTTCTGCGCGGAATCCGTTTGTTGAAGTGTTTCACAGAAAAGGCAAAGATTATACATATCTGTATGGTAAACATGTTGGGACGGGTAGTATGACTCCATACATTGATTCAGCATTCGATTCAAGAGTGGAAGAGTAAGGCTCAAGTTTTTCCGGTTACTCCAAGTGCTTATGATGCGCAGGATTATTCTGGATGGGGAAATGTTGGTTTGGGATCCTGTCACTGAACGGACTCTCCCCTTTGGTACACTCAAAACTGCTGCGCTCGGTACGTGCTATTTGTCACAGATATGGATCTTCTTCAGGCTTATACACGTGTCAGACAAGTCAAAGACGGAACACAACCCTCGTCCATGTTGTAAGCGTTCTTCCTGATTTCTCGTGCTCGCTTTCACAAGTTCCGCAAAAGTCAAGGTATTCGATCTCCTTTACTTAAACGGTCAACCACTTTTGCAGAAATCTTGCAAGTTTCGAAAACGCAATCTTCGCTCTTGTATCCGTGAAATCCAAGGCCGAATCGAATTTGTTACAGAATATCAAGGCTCGACAGCTAGAGATGTTCGACAACGAATGGAAGATGTCATGGATGCCAGAGGCGAAGGACTGGTAATTAAACACCCCGATGCAGAGTATGTGCTGAACGGTAGAAATAAAGACTGGATTAAGGTGAGCCTTACCTAGATCTCGTATGTGACTGATCTCACTATTTTCCAGGTTAAACCAGAATACATGGTATGTCAGCTAGATCATTTCCCCAAGTTCCGGCTCACAAAGACACAGGACAACATGGGTGAAACTGTAGATGTATTGGTTGTTGGTCAGCATAATTTTTTATGGATGTGGACTGAATGTTTATTAATTGCTGTCCCATGCCTTAGCCGCCAATTATGGAACCCGCAAGAGAGCTGGTGGCGCTTCCACTCTTATTTGTGCCGTATTAGATGATCGTCACCCAGGAACAGATGACGATGAGCCCAGGTATACTTTTGCGTTCGTGTTGGTCTTCTATGCCGATTATTCACGATTTGACTACACAGATACTCGTCTTTTGTTCGTATAGGCACAGGCTTGTCTTACGCTGACTACGTTTGGATACGATCGAAACCTTGGAAAGCGTGGGATCCCAAGCATCCTCCTTCATTTTTCCAGACTGCTCCCAAAGGCTCTGATGACAAGGGAGATATCTATCTTGATCCAGAGGAGTTCGTATTTGGACTCCGTCCTTTACGCCGACGAGACTAATGTTTCGAACAGCTCATTCATTCTCAAGGTCAAGGCAGCTGAGATTTGTCCTTCAGGTAGTTTTCCGTTTGATCTAGATCCGCCGCCGTTTAACTCAGTTCTAGAACAATACCATGTTGGATTCACCATGCGCTTTCCAAGAGCTATTGATATCCGCGAGGACCTAACTATTGCAGATTGCATGACCGCGTCAGGTAGCTTTAACACCTGTCTGAGTCATTCTCGTGGATTGATTTGATGCTATAGCTGTCATGGAGTGCGTCCGATCAACACACAAGAGAAAGTCATCAGTTGACGACCCCAAGTTGGTGTCTTGCGAGCTCATTCATTCATTCTACTCAGAGTTCATTAGACTGGCCAAGAAAAAACGCAAAACGACAGCAAAGAAGGTCAGTCGTTTAAGTGTGGCCTTTGGATTGCTATAACAGCTAGACATAGGCGTCAATGATGCCCGAGTTCTCTGGTATCAATCTGAACGACGTGGTCGTCGAATCCGATATTTTTGAGGGGATACAGTTTTGTGCGTAACGTATGGTTCTATGCTGACCTATGTTAATATGGGTTTTAGTAATTTCTCCAGACCCTAAATCACGAACGCAAGTGGAAGACAAGGAGAAATTGATGAAACTGTGCGTCCTGAACTACTTCATTTCTGCCTCTCGGTTTTTAAATGACGTCCTTCATTTAGCGTGAAGGCCAATGGAGGGGTTACAGTGCAGATAGCGAGGAACCAACCTTTTCTGTATGTTATCTACGGAGGTTCAACTACTCGTAAGCATTGGTTTTTGATTATTTCGTTTAGACTTATTTGTGTGCAGCTCCTGACATAAAACGCATCATTGACAAAACAAATTTTGATATTCTCAAGCCCCAATGGGTCTTTGATTGTGTCGCTAGTGGAGAACTTGTACCTTTGAAGAAGAAGTGCGTCTCTCTGCCCACTTAAGTACACTCCCTTACATGACTTGTTATTATGCAGGTATTTCTTCCACGCTACTGCTCAACGTGAAGAAGACGATGATTACAACCTTGACGAGGAAGACGAAGACGAAGATAGCAAAGAAAAGACCCTTGAATCGATGCAAGTTGACGACGAGGACGAGTCGAAACCTACAGTCTCTGGGTCTGACGAGAAAGTATTACAAGAAGTGGATCCTGCGCATGCACATTGGCTAAAGGCTGCCGACGATGCCGAAAGCACAGCTCGTGAGGTTCTGAGCGGTTCTGAGACCGAAACAGATCAAGATTCGGACAATGCAGACGTCAATGACGCAGGGGATGCGGAGGTTGACGACGACGATTGGTTCAAGGTACCTTCAAACCAAGTTGCATCTAGTTCTTTAACTTCCACGACGACTCGGCAAGTGTGTAAATTTGTTTCATTGATCCAAGCAGATGAATACATATCTCGTAGCAGATGGAGGATACAAAACAAGCAATGTCGCGTTCGCCAAGAGAGTACAATCATACTAGCACTGTTCAACCGGGAGCAGCAACCGACGCTAAAATGGGCGAAGATGACAATGCGATGGAATACGACCAGGACTTGATCTTCAAACATCTGTATGAAGCTTTCTTCACTTCCACCATTTATTATAACTTCGCTTCGTCCTTCGTAGATGTTTCTATCTTGACTCGCCGGAGAACGCTCGAAAGCATGGCATGACCGTAAAATCCAAACAAGAAGCAGACTTGGTCGAGCAGCAAGTCTTCTTTCCTTTCGTGAGACAAGCTTACCGAGCGATAGAATAGGTTCTCCAAATTCTCAGCTCTCATAATCGAGAACGGAGGCCGTGTTGTTGACCTTGATGAGCCGAAGCTGACCCACATTGTCATTGACAAGCGGGACGATAGCAGGAGATTAGAGCTCATGAAGCGTACTTCAAAGTCAGTTCGTTATCCATATCTGCGATCTACGAGCGGCTGACAAACGTATTTTCAACAGACCAAAACGGCGCAATGTCGTCATCAGCGAATTCATCCAAGCTTGTCTTGACGAAGATACATTACTCGATGAAGATGGTGCGTGTATTATTCTTTAAGTTTGCGTCATTTGTCTATATCCATCTATAGAGTTCGCACCATAAGATTCGACTCAGTAGTAGTGACAGCAGTAAACCACAATAATTTGGGTAATTCATCTGATTATACGTGTACAATACCACTTAACGTTCTAAAGGAAAGATATCGATGCAAGACATGTTTAACCATAAGTGAACAAATACAAAGGAGAACAGACTAGATAGAGCGAGAGGCAAGACGGGTGGCTGTTTACCCAACAACGATACACCTACTAAAACAATAGCCAGATAGCAATAAGATAAGCGAACATTACCAATGAGACCATTTCCCTGGGCTGGGGATGCCTGGACTTTCATAAAGTAGACCTTTGGTCTTGTCGAATAAGCCAACGGGGCTGCTGAATTTGTCTTCGTCACCAAACCGGTTCAATTCTTCATCTAAGAGAGCCCCAGGATCATGGGGATCAAAAATTGCTCTGGAAGGAGTGCGGAAGGGAGAGTCTCCAGCAAACTGGAAAGCGAGTTTCCTTGGGGTGACAGGAGGATATAGTTGATGTTGCTGCGAAGTGTTCGACTTGCGCGAAGGTGTGCGAGCAAGCTCCAGATCATGACTGTGCATATAAGTGGCGAAGGGGGGAGGATCTAGATGGGTCTTATAGTGAACCAAACTAGGCGACGGGCTCATCTTCAATCCTTTGTAAGATAGTGGTGTAAGAGTGGCAGACACGTGTAAAGTCGACGAAGTTCGTGTCCGAGGGGGAGTACATGGCCTCGGGGGTATATTGGGAGGGTTGCTTGGAGCAAGTGGCGATCTCGGATCTACATTTGGTAGCTTTGAAGTAGGGCTAGACGGCGATCCACATTTCTGCTCACGATTGCAAGTCAATATTTGAAATGATGTATGGCAACGATTGGTTTACCTTCGTGCAGATCTTGTCCTTTGTCCGAGCAGGTGGAAGCTTCTTGTCCTGTTTAGCCCGCGCCAGCAGAGTGACACTGGGCTCTAGAGCTTCTATAGTAGGTATAGCGTCATTGGAATCGATATCCAGGATGCTAGGATTGCCTTCCGCGTCTGTGCTTTGGAAGCTAGTGTCTCGCGAAGCAAGTGGCGGGCTGGAAGAAGAGCTGAAACTTGGGGTAAGGCTAGGAACTAGTGATGCTGAAGACGCGGGTAGAATGGGAGACTTTGATGGAGTGATGTTGACAGGTTCATTAGCAGGAAGCCGCAAGGGTGCATGCACCGCTACAGATGTGGGCGAGTTGGATAGAGGGGGAAGCAATGGAATGAGTCTATCTGTACGAGGCTCACTGTAGGAGTATGACGCGTAGTATGGTTGGAGGTGAGGGTTAGAATGTACATGAGGAAGCATCTGTCGTGATTGGAAGGGCAACATTGGAGTTGGGGACTCTTCTCTTTGTCTCTTTGCCGCTGGGCCAATCGTACTCTCCGCCTTTCGTTTTGCGGGAGCAGCTTTAGATTTACGTCGATTCATATCTGCGCACAACTTTCTATCGAACCCGCCATTCGCAAAACATGGCAAATCCTGATCCCATATCGCCCACTGAGACTTGTTAGCACCCCTTAACATTTTCCGGAATACAACAGTTGTGCTTAGCACATGACGGATAGAGTTCATCCATGTCTGGTCAGAGCGCTTAAAATATGGGTAGACGACGGAGATCCACTCGTAAATATGTTGAAGACTGAGACGATGGTCTTTTGAGGACAAGATAGCTTGCCCCACGAGAGCTGCGTAAGAAAGCTCTGGTTTCTCATCTGGGTATGGGCCTGGAGGGATAGTATAAGGAGGATCTTCGTCATCGTCAATGGGAGGACCAGGAGAAGAAACAGTATTGACAAAAAGAGGCGATGAACTTCTCTGAGGAGAAGAGGGTGGTGGAGAAGAAGACGGAAGCGCTGTGGAGTCTTCTTTCGTCGTTGCAGTTTCCTGAACTTCGATGAGAACCACAGATAGTCCAGAGGTTCAGAATACATACATATTGACTATATCCATATCTGTAATGTGATCCATGATGGGGGTAAGGATAATAGGGCCCTGTTTGAGCCTAAACAAAGGTTAGATCTGGCTAGAGTGGGACATCATTAATTATCAGACCTGTTGGGTAGTTTGACGCGATGAAGAAGCTATTCCCACACCATGTGCGCGCGAAAAGACGCGTGGTTGAGTAGGATAATCGAGGCTGCCTGCAGAATGGGATGGGGTGGGAGAATGGGGTATAGCCACGGTTTTCTCTTTTCTTACACGCTTTTCTTTGCGATTAAGCTTGCTCTTCCGTTCAATAACTGCTTCCATACTATCCATCCGATAGGATACGTGTGTGTGTGCAATTTCTGACTTGACAGGGGTATGTGGAAGTGGTGGTGGAGTTGACGCGTTGGCAAAGGAGGAAGCGCGTGACCTTGACGGGTACGCAGCAGGTGTCCCACTGGTAGGCCCTTCAGGCCAGTTCTGGTCCAAGATGCGCGAGAAACTGGCGTTTTCCGCGGTGAGGAATTCACGCATCTGAGAACTGTGTCGCTGGAGATCCTCCCTCGTCATGCCAAGATGCTTTAAGAGCTGCGCAATAGGAGAACCTGGAGCATCCTGTGAGCTGTTGTCGACCATGACTGCAGCTCACAATTTGTAGAGGACAGTTTACAGAAATGAAACGAGTACCGGAAAAATATGATGAGCGCTAACAGAGATCGCACATCATGTGACCGACAATTGTCACACTTCCATCTAGTACGACTACCGCTTCGAGGTGCAGGACATGGTGTACCATAATCTCAAAGGTTCGTCACCCTTTTATTCCAAATTTATCATCAATATTGACTTGTTTTGCAGCCCTGATCAAAGGCATCAGGGCCTGCAAGGTGCTTCGAATGGTCCAAGATGTCGAACAGTCGATAATAACGGATATCACCTTCAGACAGTTGCTGATGAACGTGCTCTCATCAAACAAGAGTCGGCTGCTATCCGAACTTCTTTCAAAGAAGAAGACACATACATGCGCTACAACAATGTCGCCAAACTGCTTTATATACACATGCTCGGGTCGGAAGCTCACTTTGGTCAAATGGAGTGTCTAAAGCTCGTTGCAAGTCCTCGATTTGCGGACAAACGTTTAGGATACCTGGGGATCATGCTTCTTCTCGACGAAAGCCAGGAAGTTCTCACTCTTGTCACGAATTCCCTTAAGAAGTCCGTTTTATTGCTCGTCGTCAAATCAGAGTTACGCTCACCCGCTCTCGCTTCAGCGATATGAATCACTCCAACATGTATGCTGTAGGACTGGCGCTGTGTACATTTGCCAACATCGCCTCAGAAGAAATGTCACGGGACTTGGCGAATGAAATCGAAAAGCTTCTTGGCTCGAGTAATACCTACATCAGGAAGAAGGTTCGATACACCTTCTTATGATTTACTGTATAGACCACGACTTTATTTGCAGGCGGCTCTTTGCGCTCTCCGGGTTATCAGGAAAGTGCCAGACTTGACTGATCATTTTGTCGCTAAGGCAAAAAATCTGCTTGCGGATCGCAACCATGGTGTTTTACTATCTTCCATAACTCTCATGTATGAAATGTGTCAAACGGATGAGAATGTCTTAAACGAATTCAGAAGCGTGAGTTGGGGCGTTGTTCACGTAGATCCTCGACTGATAGAATCCCTCCAGGCGGTTCCTGTTCTTGTGCGGCATTTGAAGTCGCTAGTGACTACCGGATACAGCCCCGAACATGATGTGGCTGGTATTACCGACCCTTTCCTCCAGGTTAAAATACTTCGACTTCTGCGGATTCTCGGCAAGGGAGATATTCAAGCGAGCGAAACTATGAATGATATTCTTGCCCAGGTATGTGTACAAGTCTTTCTACGGAGTAAAGAACCATGCACATCAGACCTTTCTAGGTGGCGACGAACACAGATTCTACTAAAAACGTCGGAAACTCCATTCTCTACGAGACCGTGTTAACTGTACTGGATATCGAGGCTGACAGTGGCTTACGGGTGATGGCCATCAATATTCTAGGAAAATTCCTCAGCAATAAAGACAACAATATCCGGTTTGTGCAGATCCTTCTTACGCTGGTGCAATATAGTGAACCGATTCTAGATATGTCGCTCTCAACACGTTAAATAAAGTTGTTTCTATGGACACCAGCGCAGTGCAGCGACATCGGAATATAATTCTAGATTGTCTTCGTGATGGAGATATCTCAATTCGACGACGAGCTCTAGAACTATCCTATGCCTTGATCAACGAATCTAATGTGCGGATACTTATCAGGGAACTCTTGGCATTCCTCGAGGTTGCTGATAACGAGTTCAAATCGGGAATGACGACTCAAATTTGTCTGGCTGCGGAACGTTTTGCACCGAACAAGCGATGGCATATCGACACTGTCCTCCGGGTATTGAAGCTTGTGAGCTCCTCCATGTGCGACCAGACCATTTTTCTAATCTTGTCATAGGCAGGTAACTTTGTTCGTGAGGAAATACTTTCGGCATTTATTCGTTTGGTCGCCCACACACCTGAGTTGCAACCGTATACCGCTTCCAAACTGTTTACTGCCCTCAAATTGGACATATCGCAAGAATCACTTACTCTAGGGGCCACGTGGATCATCGGTGAATACAGCGAAGTATTGCTACAAGGAGGACTCGTTGACGAAGAAAACCCAAAGCCTGTATAATCATTTTCATACTCGAGTTTCAATACGGTCATTTGATTTATTTTCCGCAGATCACTGATTCAGAAGTTGTCGACTTGATTATCTCAATCTTGGATTCTCCCTACGCTAACTATTTGACGCGGCAGTTTGTCCTGGCTGCAATTACGAAAATGTCGTCAAGGCCAACTACAACAGCCGGACAACAAGAACGCATTGCAACGCTTCTGGCGAGCTATTCCACCAACCCAGACTTGGAAATCCAACAGCGCGCTGTTGAATTTGCTAATCTGTTTGCGCTAGGAGAGGTGCGCTCCGGAGTTTTGGAGCGTATGCCCGCTCCAGAACTCAAGACAACCGTTTTAGGCTACGGTAAGCTACACGTATCATAATCACCTGCCTTTGAAACCAACTTCCCAGGATTAGTGAGCGAGAATAAGCCTGTGGGATCAGTACAGCCGAGCGATCTTATTGGAATGGATGACTCGCCTGCCACTGGTTCCTCGTCTAACGGACCGCGGCCTGTAGATACAGCAACAACAGATACCGAAGACCTCCTGGAACAGATTTTTGGCAATTCTTCTGTGGCTTCACCGTCCACGACGTCACCTGTGCCGCCAGCCCAGCCTCGAAATACCATTGAAGACATTATCGGACTATTTTCTGCCAGTCCGGCACCTGCACAAGTACAGTCACCCTCATCCACCGCATCTCCCATAACACAAGCATCTCCCTCTGCCTTCTCACTTCCACAAACTCAATCACCGTCCATCCCACAGCAGCAACCAGCGCCGCCACGTTTAACGTCCTACACGGCATATGACAAGAACCAATTGAAAATAACGTTGACCCCTCAGACATCTGCTGCTCGTTCAGGCCTGGTCAATATTCTAGCCCGATTCCAAGTTTCAGGTGCAAACCCTGCGAATGGTATGAATTTCCAGGCAGCGGTTCCCAAGGTTCGTTGTTCCGTTGTGCCCCGAGTGTATCATCTCTATAAGCTTTTTGTTGAATATTAGTCTCAACAATTGCAAATGTTCCCCATAACCAATACCAACATCAACCCAGGAAGTACCGAGACGCAACAAATGCGAGTTATGGCGCCTGTTGGAGTGTGTTATTCTTTTCTACTTGTCTGATGAACCATTACTGATCGAATTTCTCTCCGTTTTTAGAGCAACGTGCGACTGCGACTGCGCATATCGTACACTGTCGGTGTGCAACAGATTCAAGATCAGGTAGATTTTGCCGGATTCCCCCCAAACTTGACGACGGGTGGTGCCCAATAGTCTACGTGCTCTTTTCACGCTTCATTAATTCATCACTTAGACTACTTCCCTTGTCTATGAGTAGATGGGTAATTTAAAGAAGCAATGTATATTGGTAAACAGTATAGTAGAGGGGTAAATACAACATAGCCAAACCTTGACGACTCCCAGTATCACCAAACCGGGAATCAAGGGCTCAACGTTGGGCCGCTGTCACCGGCGGAATTATGTTGAATGCACAGACCTTCAATCCTGCGAAGTAATCGCTGTCAACAGGGGTCCTACATTTTAGACAAACATCTGCAAGGGATGTCTGTCATATACGTTTTGTCCCTCACTGAGTTCCCCTAGGTCCGGATAGAAAGGAACAAGAGAATCAGATGAGCCTAAATAGAGTGAATTGTAAATACGCCAATAGACCTAGAAAGTACGATCAGCGATGAATCAATGTGAATGGACGAAGGTTAATATGCTCACTTCTCGAACTTTCCGTGCCGGATGGAACAAACCTTGAAGGACATAACTTAGCAGGATTCCAGGACCCAAAGTCACCCGCATCGCCTCGATCGCATCCATGACCGCGCCAATAACGTGAGGTGAAGTCTCGAAGCAATTTGGCCAAACAAGGTTCATAAGATGAAGCATAGAATCTTCACAACCGAGACCCGCGACGCCAAGAGCCAAATGTTTGACGATAGTGCTAGCAGTCTGTCTATGAACAAGATCGCGATCTGTGAGCGCGTCTTCTAACATGGTGACTACTGAATCAGCATAGTACGCAGATTGTGGTCCAACATACTCGAAGACGAAGGACAAGGCTTTCAGACAGCCTGTCCTTACATTCAGCTCGGCGGTTCGATATTCGTTTAGGATAGCTGGAATACACGTGAAGGCTGGAATCATCCTCATTAGCGACGATGAAATGCGAACATAACTTGAAGCTACTCACGACCACAAGTCTCGGCCACAATGGCTATAGCAACGGTACTGCAGACACGACTCTGACGTTCTTGTACGCGCAAGTTCGTCAACAACACCTGTAATACATCCTGGGGACCTAAACTCTTGGCGATGTAACCGAAAGAGTTGACAGCGGCACGTCGAATAGCTCTCTTGTGTGCTTTGAGTAGATCAAGTAGCTCAAAACAAATACGCATCCATTCTCTAGCCGGCACAAACTCAGCTCCACGATCGGCTATGATGCGCAAACAATTAGAAACCAGAGATATTCTCCAGTAAGGAGGACTTACCGATACGACCAATCAAGTTGATGGTAGCCTCCTGCACCTTTTCATGCCTATTACGGAGGATAGGGGTCATACGAGGTACTAAGGATGTCGATGAACAGCATATAGCTATCTGTATTCAAGGCAAGTAAGACTCACGGAGATCTTTGACGGGTGGGTTCATCTGTGTCATACCAACCACGTTCGCAATGGCACCTTCAGCAGCGATAATGCTCCCGAGCGTGTCCGGATACTCTTCACCGAGCTGTTCGAACAAAACCAAACCCAACTTATTCAATAACTGGTCCTCTCCACACTGTTTGATAACAACAGCTAGCCTCGATGTTAGATCAGCAGCTTGTTGTCGGACTTTTGCGCTCTTGTTGTTCAACCGCCAAAGTGTGGTGGAGACAATTTGGGTCAGATAAGGCTTAACGCGAATGCCTCGAGAGAAAGGTCAGAAAGATACATATATCGGATGATAAGACAGACACACCTAGTGCATTAACCACTGTGCCGAAACCATCCAACATGACTTGATCTTCCGTGGTCTGTTCTTGGAAAGAATAGATGATACCGTCTACCAAGCGCACTTCAAGACGCTCGTCAATATCGGAGGCTCCCAAAGAAGCTACGACCTTCGTAATCGTCTCCATCACCATCTTTCGATAAGGCTCCGCTTCATCTTTCAATTCATTGACTATCCGACCAACTATCTCAGCGACACCCGCTTTTTGGGCAAGCTCGACAGTTGTCTCGACCACTTGTCTGTAGTTTCTTCTGTCCAAGGCCATCCGACGTACCCAAAACGCCTTGAAGAAGTCGGGAAGAATATCCTGCTTGATATATGCAGCAGTAACTCCTTCGGTAGCGGCACATTGTTGTACGACTTTGAGGACGATCTTCTTCATCTCTTCATCCGAAGTTTGAAACTCTCGAATGAGAATTATGGTGACTTCCTTGATGTAATAAGATACATACTCGGGGTCCATGAGGGGCAGAATGAAGCCAATGGCCTTCAAAAAGGCAGCCAGACTCTTTCCACGATGTAGACGGATACCGTACCACAAAGGTTTCAGTACATTGTCGAAAGATTCAATGCCGTAGAGCGCGGAAGCCTCGGCAAGAGCTGCGAGAGCTAAAGCTGTCATCGTCCTGACTTTCTGTTGCTCGTCTTGGAGACCATGGGCGATGCAGTCCACGAGGTTTCGAAGGTGAGGTAACACAGCGCATCCCATCATAATGGCGATCTGTTGTATAATTCGGATACCTGTATGTCGTGCTTGCCATGACTTTTTGCTCCGGCATACGGCCTTCAAAAAGGGTAGAAGGGATGGGATTCCGAGAGCGGACGCGACAACAGAGAACGCACGAGCGGTGGTATTCCGAACGTACTCATCTGCGTGATCGATATCCGGTCTCATTGTTGAGATCATGTGCGCTAAACCAGCGGCTTTTGATAAGTTTGAGATGATTTCACGACCTTCGACACGAGCATAGTAGTCTTCATCGATCAGGAGGGGTTCGATAACGACCAAGATCTTGTGGACATAGGGCCGGACTAGATCATCGAGCTTGTACAAAACACGGTCAATGACCTTTACGAGCAAGTGTCGTTCCTGATCTTCGAGGGTACGTTCCATCAAGAGTGGGAGGATCTTATCAAACAGTGGTCCGGCGCCGAATTCACGAGCTTTGTCGGTGATTTGTCTGAGAGCAGTCTTGCGTACCGGAGGCGTGCCGTTTTTGATTTTCAACAGTAATCGCATAATTTTCCTCTCCTTCATCTCATCCACGGACAATTGAGTTTCGTCTTCCTCTTTCAAGATTTTCGCGAAATACTGTGCATCTTCAGCCTTGAAGAAAGCTAAGTTTCCAACACCTGGAATCTCCGTAGGAAGTTCTGGAGCGAGGCCCGCTGCTGCTGCGACTGCGGCAGCATCGGACCCTTCTTTGATATCAAAGCCACCAACGCTATTGACGGGCGTAGCCATGAGCTTTCTTGGAGCAATCATGGGTGCGTAACCGGGAGGCGGGGTAACGATCGCATAACCCGTGGAAGGAAAAATGGCGTCGAGCTCTTCTTCGGTTAGATAACGGTTGTGTTTGTCATCCTGCATGAAACCGGGTGCATTCATTATGATAGGTACCATGGGTGTGTCGGAGGGAATGCTATGAGGCGTTTGGTCCCAGCGAGACCGCTTTGGAGTTTCAGTGACGTTGGTGACATCCGCAGGTGTTGCGTCCCATCTTGAACGACGCTTCTTGGGGGCAGAATCTAGAGCCTCTTTAGACCATTCCCCTGAGTCCTCCTTGTTAGCGTCAACGTTCTCATCTGTTGGTTCTGCGACGTCCCATCTTCGCTTACGCTTGGTTCCTGTAGTAGCGGCAGCAGCCAATTCCTTCACGGCTTCCTCGATTTCTGCCCGTGGCGGTGTCCTATCCAAATCCATCTTGTTGATACCCTCTTCCCTGTCTTTCTTCTCCTTTCCCTCGATAATCTTTCTAACCCTCAACTCCTCCTTCTCCAGCATCTGCAGCTTCATAGCATCCTTGTAACCACCTTCAACCTCTGCACCATCTTCAGCTTGCTTGAACGCGTCCGCACTTTCGTTTGCTACTCGGCCGAATCGTCGGTTATGATAGTCGCTCTGACGAGCAGCAATTTGACGCTTTGAGGCTGTTTCGGCGAACGGGTCGATATCCTCCTCTTCAGCAAGTTCAGCAAACTCTTGAAGAACCTCTTTCGGAGCAGTAAAGGAGTCTACAAGTCTGGGAGAAGATGGCGCAGACATGTTTGCTTAGATGACAGGTAATAACGATGAAAGGAAAGGAGAAGCCACTATCTTAATTGCGGATCCAAATGTCACTGTCACGGTTTGGCTACTAGTACGCTAATGTGCATTTACAAATCAAATTACAGAATTACAGAATTGAGACAGAATTTAGGAGCTACTATTATGTATACTGTACTGATCCTGAGAGACAACAGTACGCGGGGACCTGGCGCGCGCCGCTACCGATGGGTTAGAGAGTCGACTTGTAAATTCAAGTGTGACGGTCGTGCCGCCGGACACGTGACAGGAGGCGACTCGGATTGCACCGAGGCGACTCCTAATCACCGTGCTGCTTCGACTTGAAGTTCGTGCCTATTGCTCCTGCTACTGCAAGCTTGGACTCGAACAATATGTCTGATATGCTCAATCTCAACTGTTGGATCCTTGGTGAAAAACCAACACACGCTTTTTCTGTCAGGATTGCAAACTGGGAGATAGTCGATGATTTGAAGATAGCGATCAAGAACAAGAGGGATCAGAAATTTGACGGTATTGAGGCTGTCCTTCTCGATCTTTGGAAGGTGTGTTGTTGACGCCAATATTTATTTGATCCGTCGATGTTGACGAGCTCATACTCTGCAAGGTCAACATCACGGACTTGGATTCACTCAGCAGGATCAAAGGGGAAGGCGATATCCCGGGTGAAAGTTTGCACTCTTTGCCGCAACTGTTGGACATATTCACGGATAGACCTGAGCCTGGGCGTCTTCACATCATTGTGCAGCATCCCGACGGTGAGTGCAATTGCGAGTGGTATTGACTGTCGCCATTCTGACTGATTCATCGTGCCCTTAGTAACAATCACGCCATCTTCGTCAGGGGGTTCCAATCACTCAATGCCAAGCTGGCTGGTCGATCTTCATAATAAGCTCTGGGGCAAGCGCGACCTATTTGACAAGATTTTTCGCACGGCGAACCTGACCGAATCCGACTTCATTGAACTTCAACGTCAACTGGACGAACGCAATCCAGATCGCATCTTCGAATCCTACGAACCAAAGGATGTTCTCACCCTCAAGTCGGAATTCTTGCGCTCCAGGAGCTTCGCTGAAAAAAACCTTGCTACTGCCCATTTTGACGCAGGTTCCAATTGCAATCTGGCCCCTCAACTAGTTTTTGATACCTCCCAGGACTTCATCTCGCCCATATCCGTTGATACTGTGGACGACGACGCCGTGGACGGTAACACCGTAGATGTCCATGCCGTGAATGCTGACACCATGGACATCAATCCCGACCCCGATTCCAGAAGCCGCTCGTATATTGACATTGATGCAGATTACCTTTCTAAGGGAACGAATGCAATTTTCCCCTGCACTATTCGGTATATGGACCTAACTGTTCTCGAGTTGAAGAGTTTTACCCGCACCCCACACTTGATGCTTCTCCGAAAGGAGTGGAGTGATATGGTGGACATTTTTAACAGAAGGAAAATGGGTATCCGAGGAGGCGCCATCTTTGCAGGCCAGCCGGGAATTGGTGAGCACCGTCGTTTCTCTTGAACTCGCACTTCTAACCAACTGACTAATCAAAGGTAAAACTTGCTTTCTGTATTACATCCTTATCCTTTGCATAATCCGTGCCCAGCCAATTGTGTTTCAGGATATGAAGGGAGAGGTCTTTCTCATTAATGATAAAGTGCGGCACCGAAAGGGCACCGTGGTGGTCCCGGGGGATGATGTTCTTACGCTTGTCGATGCAGACAATATATTCTGTACACCAGATCCACATCTCCTCGAGGCTTACAATCTTCGAATACTGCTCACATCGTCGCCGAAGAGGAGAAAGGATAGAAAGTGGCTCACTCAATTTGTTGGAGAAACAGACGCAGTGTACATCATGAAGCCATGGTTGCGGGAAGAATTTCTCGTTGCATCGTGCGTTTATCCCGCTTGATTAATTCACCTGCTTATACAATTCATAGGTTGTTCCTAGCACCAATGGACATCACGCTCAAGCGATTTCAGGATACTACCCATATATGTGGGTACACACCTCGTCAATGTTTTGAAGCAGCTGTATCTCCTGCTCAGCTTTTGGTCGTTTCTAATGCGGTTATCAATGCGATTGAGAGGACTGATAGATTGGCTGATGCTGTCTTCCAAATGCACAATTCTAAACCGATACATTGTGCATTTGAGATATACCCCTCTCCAGAGGACAGGCATTGGGAAAGCTATCTCACACGACCAGTTTCGGACTGGGCTTTCTCTCAGATAATGGCTGTGCTGGACCGACGAGGTATGAATTCTGCATACGAGTTCTACAAAATGATCCAGTGGTCCGACCGAAGTCCCACACTCAGTGGAAAGATGTTTGAAACCAAAGTTCACAGCTTCTTCAAGATCATCACTAAACCTAGGAGCTTTAAGATACGTTCTCTTGATGACCCTTCCTCCACTTTTGATATCAGGTTCTCTTCCACAATGACACATGTCACTTTTGGAGCCAACCAACTTTTTGAGGGCCAACTGGCAGCATCAGTTAATGATGGTAAATCATGCTATCTCAAGCCATTGCCTCCCATCTTTCCAACCTTTGATTCCTTCCTGTACCAACATGACATGTCCCAATCTGGTTACCAGCCCCTTATTGGGTTTCAGATCACCACTGCCCATGCCCATCCCATCAGCATTAAAGGTCTGGAAACTATCCAAACATGTCTTAAACCAACACTTCCTGAGCTTAAGGATCTTCAACCAACTATAGCAAAAAAGTGGGTCATCCTGTTTGTTGTTCCAGAACCAATTGCAGCAGGTTTTCTAAAGCAGCAAATTGGGGATACAAATAAAAGTGGACCTTGGCAGCAGAAGACCACCCAGTATGTTCTTGGGTTACCAGAGCAAGAAGTGATGGAATCAATTGAACTGAAGTAATTAGGAAACTGAGTGGAATGAGGAGTTGAGGAGGATACTTCTGTGAGAAAAGTGGTGGTCCTATAGTCTTATCTTGTGTAACTGAAATCATCTTACCTAACTTTAAATACACGGTGCTTGGGAGTTGTGACAGTGGTGTAATAAAACCTATTCTAGGAGATGTCCTAGAAAGGGAAACAAACACTGGGAAGTTTTGTGAGATGCTCAGAGGTTCGGATGACAATCAGAAATCGAGATGAGACTGTGATTAAGAGAAGGGAAATGTTGGGAATGGAGGATATGAGAGTGGTCACGTGAGATCGATGTAGATAAGATTGGGGTACAAAAGATTGGGGATTCGAGTACAAAAGAGAGAAGAAGGGAATGACGCCTCAGTTGTTTACAACGTTTAGTGTTGCCGCAGCTTGGAGCCATGAAAATTTTAAAATGAGAATTGCTGGTTCAATTCTTAAGATAAAATTATAAAAATAATTCTGAAGATGCCTCAGATATATTTTCATAATTTTCTCTCAAGAATGAACCAGCAATTCCCACTAGAAAATGCCGTCTCACGCTGGCGGAAACCTTGCTTGCATCATTGCATGTATCCTTACTATATTTCATTAATGTTTTTCCAAAGTCGTGCAACACGTTTAGAGGGACTCGAGGACGCGGTTATTCCAGTAGAAGTTGCATCAGCAACTATGCAAATCAAAGTCAAGGTTGGACAAAAACTGGTGAAACGCACAGTCACCCGAAGACAATATCCAATGACGGCCGCCTACCCATTCACAGATTATCGAGCTCAAGGTCAAACAATACCGTACGTCATTATCAATATTGCAACGCCTCCCAACGGAGGTTTGACATTGTTCAACGTTCAACCTCTATGTGGCTTTATCACGAAGTTCAGGACGATCAACAATACGATTGCTACAAGATTTTGATGATAACTTATTTAAACAGGCAGACGATACAGATTTACTTATGGAAGACGACAGACTGGACAAACTAGACAGGGTTACAAAAGAATGGTGTATAAGTATAGGCAGAGGACGGATTGTAGAGCAATTAGACCAATAGACACATCCACGACATTCTATACTATGACACTATATTCTATTCTATTCTACATATATTAAGCAGATAGCGTTCGATAAGATTTCTGTTGTGATTCGACTACATGAGAATACAATTTTTGCTTATTCGATAACAATTATTTCTTTTTTTTTACTCGATGTCACGAGATACAAACGGCATTTACCGCTCTGCGGATTGATCGGACTTGTAAAAAAAGTTGCTTCATTATTGGGGGTGGAGAAACCCTGCAAGCAAGGTAATTTTAAAATTTTCATGGCTCCAAGCTGCAGCAACACTAGGGTCCACGTTCAACTGAGGTGAGTATTGTCGTCGTACCTTTGTACAATGACACAGTTTTACTTATGTAATCCTGGTAGATATGTTTTCAACAGGTATACTAGAATAACATAGTTGTTTACCACGTTCAACTGAGATACGTTGATATGTCTACCCTAGTGGCAACCGAGGAGATGGCTATACGCCTCTAGCTGATACACTAGGAGCAACGTTGGTGCAAGAGCGTCTCCAGAAGTCCACACAACAACCACTAAGGTCTATAAGACCTACTAGAGGTAGCGTGAGGTCTCGATGGACGAGCTAGCAGAGCTAGCAAAAGCTAGGGATGTTGAGAGATATCGAGAGATATAGAGCAAAAGCTAGAGATATAGAGACAAAGGTCGAGGGATAGAGATACGATAGACGATGATAGACGACGATAGATGACGATAGCGCACGATAAACGTATATCGTAGAGACTCAAGGACGCAAATAAGATCAAAAGACGAGGGGGTGAGCTGGATTGCTGTTTTTCTGATCTAAGTACATCTTTATATACCTAAAAACTCGCACTAAAAATAAAGAAAGAATATCACAAGCCTAGCTAGGAACTGAGAGAAGATAAGGGTTGTTACAAAACAAGAGTATTCCGAGTGGATCAACTGGAAATGGAATGTGCCGAAATGGGTAACTAGGAAGGATTGCCAAAATAGGAAGGTGAAACGATCGTGGGAAAACATGTGTTTGTGATGAGACTAATAAAATATTTGTAAAGTGAGTCATGTGAATAAAGAAGGGGAGATAAGAGAAAACAAAGGATAGAGAGGGTCGGAAGGTCGGTGCGAGGTGCGAGATAAGGACTTGTAGAGCAGATAGAGGTGCGAGGTTTCTAGAGATAGTGCGAGATGTCTAGAGATTTCTTGAGCACTAGAGCTAGAAAGCTAGGACATAGAGAGGGATAGAGAAGAATATAGAGGACATAGAGGACGTCGAGAGATATCGAGGGAATAATAGAGGGAGTAGTAGTGGTGTTAGACGTATTTCCAAGGCTAGAGGTAATGAAGGGCGTATCATTCTCCTCCTCACTGGGACTATGACTGTCCTCAGTCATAATGTGATTGAATAGTCTGCATCCTATTTGTCGAAGCCAAAGGGCTATCTTGCTCGGTGTCGCCATGTCTTCTGCTAGTCCAAGGGCTAGGCTCTCTAGTATTGAATGAAGCTTCCATGATCACGTCTAGGGCTCGAGGATGGGGGAGTGATGATTGAGATGTTTCTCGAGTGGGGAATAGAGCTCGAGAAGGTAGAGCAAAATAGAGCAATGATCAGAGCACGGATATGGGTCCTAGAGGCAAAGGATAAAAGCCTGGAGCGTAGCAAGAAGTCCTTGACCAAATAATTAGCTCGCATCACCATCTTGTCTTCATCTATCTGTCTCCATCCTTCTAGCTCTGCACTATAAAGAAATCCTTGGTAGCATTGAAAATAGAGAATGTGTGGTTTGTGAGAATGTGTAAAAAGACGAAATATACGAATAGAAAAGAATATTTGAAAAGAGGGTGTTGGTAGATTTTCGAAAATGCAAAATCTAGAAGACATAACAAAATCTCGAAGAGCTAGATGAAGAAAGAGAAGATAGAGAAAACGCGCACAATATAGAGGAAGGTCGCATGGAACGTCGAGGGTAGCAGGATGGAACAAAGACTCGAAAACCAATGGTTGAGAGGCTAGAAAGAAGATAGGAGAGAACGAGCAAATATACTAAGTAGAAACTTGACTGTATTGTATTTTTCTTCTGTTTTTGTTGTGTCTGTAATCTAGAGGGACGTCGAGCAGAAAATAGAAGGTTGTAGCCTAGAATAAAAAACTCGAGCAGAAAATAGATGAGAAGCTAGGAAGAAGCTAGGGGAGAACGAGCCAATAGAACGTAGAAGGAGATGTTTTCTTGATTTTTCTTTGTTTGTTTCTTTGTTTTTCTAAGGAATATAATAAGTGAAAATAGTCGAAAAATAGCGCAGAAAAGCTAGGAGATAAAATGTGTGTTTTTGATAATAGTGGTGGTGTTTTTGTTGGATAGAAATGAATAAGTGTGTTTTTGAATATCTGAATGTGAAGGAATGAACGTGTGTGAGTACTAGGCTATAGCAAAGGCTCGAAGAAATAGCAGAAATAGAAAGAGAAATAGAAGAGAAAGGGAAAGGCTCAGTAAATCATCATAGCCATAAAACCCTTGGAGGTTTTGCGCAAACAAAACAGGAGAGTAATATTGCGACTTAGCAGGAGGGGATTAGGAGCATCTATCCAGTGAGATCTTCATCTTCATTGTCCTCGACGTCTGCATCTATGTTGCTAGACTTTTCTAGAGCACGTAGACGAGGTGTATCAATATCGAGAAGATCGTCTGGGATAGGAATGAGGGAGCGAGGGAAATAGGGGAGGAGTCGAAAGGCTGCGACCGGTTGATGATAGACTGTGCCGTCTAGCTCACAAATAATGTAAGCTCCACCAAGATTTCTAGAGACAACAACTAGAGGGCCTAGATATCGAGGTCGCATCTTTCTATTGAGAGCTTTTTCGATCTGAGTATTGCGCATTAGGACGAGGTCTCCACGCTTGAAGTCATAGTCTCGAATGGTTTGCTCGTGGTCTTTCTCGAAGCGGTGAGCAGCAAGGCATCTAGCATCAAAGACCTTTGAATAGAGGTGATTGATATCTTCTGAGTGCTTCTGGAGGGCAATAGCTCATCTAGCAATAAGATCAGTAGTCGAGAGAATAGAGTCTGGGGCAGCCTGTAGGTAGGTAGCTTCGAAAATATCGAAGGGGAGGACTGGATGAGATCCTGTAACAGCAAAATATGGTGAGCATCCCATTCGTCTGCGAAACGTTACTCTTTCTGCCCAAACGACTGAGTGAGCTACTAGAGACCATCTCTTCTGATCACCATCTGCTGCCTTGAATAGAGATTGTCGAACATCGAAGTGCGAGCGCTCTACTATGCCATTAGCACGAGAGTTATAGCCACTGATTCGAATATGTGTGATCTTGTATTGCCTAGC